>JAJOHG010000142.1:0-67781 GCA_021029095.1 Phellopilus nigrolimitatus
ACTCTGGTTTGTGTGACGCGCGAAATAAAGCCACACTTCTCCGCAACTCCTCTAGTGTATATCTCACGTCGGACGTGACCCAGACTTATAAGAGAATGGGAGGCTCGTTAATCGAGGAAGTCTTCAGCGGCACATTTGTCGACGTGCCCAACCTCATCGAGGACAAGCTCTCAGACCACATCATATCTATGGGTATAGGCCACGCCAAATACCCTAACGATCCTGTTGCCGCCGCGAAGTATGAGTTTAAGGCTTCAGAGACCCTAGACAGTCTCAAGGAAGAAGGAACGTATGGACGGTATAAGAAATGGGTGGGCTGGAAACGGGGCAAAAAGGACCACGAGAAGAATGTCACGGACTACCTCAACAAAATCGCAGAGAATATACGTGAGAAATGCGGACTTCCGCTGCCGAACGACACCTCTCGCGAGTTCTCTTGCATGTTCAAGGATAAGGCCCCTGCTGAAGCGGCCGTGAATTGCAAGCGAAAGCCCGACGGCGTCGTCATCGACCACTCCAAGGTGGACACGGATGCCGCCTGGGCTGATATTCATGCAGTCATGGAGTTCAAGCGCAGCCGTGATCCCCGTGCCTACAGGACGGCCTATGCTCAACTACTGCAGTATGCCCGCATGGTCTTCGCTGCTCAACAGAACCGTCGATTTGTCCTCGGTGTCATACTCACCGGTGACGACCTAATGACATTCTTCGTGTTTGACAGAGCTGGAGTTCTCTCGTCGGAGAGATTCAACGTCATGAAGGATCCGGGGAAGCTCATCCGTGTCGTCGCCGGATTGCTCTTTGCTGAGAATATCGACCTTGGATACGATCCTACCGTATATCACAGGGACGGCGAAAGATTCATCCTCTTCAGGCATGTCGAGTACAAGATCAAGGAAATCATCTACGCCGAGTCGTCGGTTCGGGGGAGAGGCACCAATTGCTTTTTGGTCGAGCACGAGGGAGAAGACGCCGTGATCAAAGACTCTTGGGTGGACGACTCTCGTAACCGTTCGAGCACGTAATCATGGAGAAAATTACCGGGATCGGAGGGGTAGCGAAGATCGTTGACCACGAGACGGTCCAGATCCGAGGAGTGAATGATACGACGGCGACGGACCGACGAGCTCTGAGTGAGAAGGAGAATTGGAAAACTCAGCGGAAATGGTATTTGTTCGGGAAACTGGAGACGCGCGAGCACCGCCGAATAATGATAAAGCCATACGGCAAGCCACTGGAAGACTTTCAGACTCTGACGGAGCTGCTGACTTTGGTAAAGGACATCATCCAAAGTGAGTTCGTTTCCAATTGTTTCGCTTCACAGCTGAGCTGATCAACTTCTCCACTAGCAATCGAGGACCTCATTAATAAGAGAGTCCTGCATCGTGACATTAGCCTTCGAAATCTGGTTCTAGCTAAAGAGGATCCGAAGGACCCTAACTCGCGTCGGCGTGGTTACATCATCGACTTCGACTTTGCGATCGAGACCGATGAGCAGGATAAAGAATGTGCAAAAGGTCGTCGAACGGTATGCTCTTCTTCTTTCCTCCTCCTTTTGTCATCTCATTTAGAATTGCACAGGGAACGCTGCCTTTCATGGCTCTGGAAATGATGGTCGCGGAAGAAGAGAACAAAATTAAGCATGCTTATTACCACGATCTGGAGTCGATCTTATACGTTCTGTGCTGGGTCTGCACTGCGCAGGAGGGACCGAACAACTTGCGAAGATCTCGCGACTTCATCTTTAAAAAATCCGCAATTGCAGAATGGGCTGGATACGGTAGAAACGACCCTACAATGCGAGACATTCGCCAGGCCAAGCAGTCAATGGTTCAAAATCCCGCGGACTTCGACGAATATATCGTCGGCCAGTTCGCACCTTATTTCGAACCTCTCAAAGATTGCATAAGGGATATGCGCACGCTGCTCGGCTCTAAAGGATCTTCGAATCCGGAGGAAGTTGAAGTCAATCGGGATATCATAAAAGATCGTCTGAAGGGAAACAAAAAAGTAACCTTGAGCTTATTGTCGACGATTCCGGTTGCCCTTCGAGACTCGAAGGCCGTCTTCAAATCCCTTCATGATGTCATCAACAAAACCCTTGAGGAGCTCGCCACCATTGAAGAGCCTCCTTCCAACGCCGTACCGACTCATAACGAAGACCAAGATACCGACGAATTGTCACCTGACCAGATAGGACGGAAGAATATGCGAGCCTTTGAAGAGGAAAACGCCATTCAAAGGGAGATGGAGAAGGCTGAGGCGGAAAATGCTGAAGAGGCAAAGAGGAAAAAGAGGAATCTAAAGAAGATCGCGGAGACTGTCGAGGAGGTCGACGAAGAAGTCGAAGACGAGACTCAGGTTGCTTCGGGAACCGCGCACGAGGCCGGAGAGGAAGCCCAAGATGGATCTCAGGCTGCTTCGGAACGTGCATTTGACTTATCGGCTTCCATCTTGACCGACAACGTCCCCAGCCTTATTTTTGGCAGTAATCTGTCTGGCGCACATGCGTCTGCCAGCTTGATTGCGCCCGAAAGCCCGACGCCCACGAGCCGCAAACGCCCTTCTAGAGATGAGCTTGAAGAATTGAGCTCTCGCAAACGGGTCAGATCGAATTAGACGTCGCTATTGATTTTTTACTACCATTGTTTGCTTATCACGGACTCCTAGCACTTGTATTAAGTATCTCATTTTGCACTTAATAACTGTAAGCATAGCTTTCTCGCATTTGTAACATTTATCCGCTTTGTTCTCTTCTGTTCAACGAATGATCGCAAAGTGTGTCTACATAAAGATAAAGAAACCATAAATTATCTGTGCCCTGTCACATGGGACGCGAAGAAGAAACTCTTCTGGCGATGCCGTAGATTACATTCTGCTAATGAATGAAGAAGTACGGGCTAGGGGAGGTAAATAAGGCTGTCGATCATGGATCTCGACACGACACGCTCGCGAGCGCACTTCGCCACTCCCGCGTCGCCAGAAATCATCTTTCTTGGGCCGCGCAAGGCCGCATATCCGTGGGCGGATGTCGTGACAAGGCAAAGGCCCTTTGATCTGGACTCGAGTTTGGATTCGAATTTGGAAAAGGAGAGGTCAAGATTGAAGCCGTAACAGTTGCGTCCGATAGCCACATGCTGAGCCACATTAGGTTCTCCATCGTGGAAAACCATTTAAACGATCAGAGGTAGAGAGAGAAAGAGTCATTTTCAGATAGTACAGTCTTTAAGGATGGACATGTTCAGTAGCACCTAGGGTCCATATTCTGCGGAATGTCGGCGAGCACCGCACGCTCCTGGGCCATATAACATTGCTGTCCGCATGTCCGAACCCGAGTTCCAAACCACTGTCGGAATCTAGGTTACTCTCTGGTTCGCTCATCGAACTACCGTCAGAAATGATGTTATTCGCAGCGATCCCCTACCCAATATTTTATATTCTCTGGATTTGAACTTCCAAATTTCCACGACTATATATATCATTGTAGTCCTTGCTATTATGATAACATCCCAAACGGGAAACCGCAGACCAGTCGCCCAGAAGGAATGCGGTCTCTCTCACTGCTCTTTTCTCTCGGGTTTCGTGAGTATCATCATATTCACTCTGATACATATGTTCTGGTGCCTGTGGTGGTTCAAGTTCCCAAACGCGGGTTAAAAACGGAACTTCCCGGAGATCAGTGATTTGACCCCGCTAACACCTAATTTGACAAATTGGGCGCCCCATGGTGATCGCCGTCGTGACCGGTTAGCACTCACTGAGTAGTTTCTCACATCACCCATCCTCCTCTCTTCCTCGTCGTCGTCGACACCCGCCGCCCGCCCTTCTAGACACCCTTGCCGTCGTCGAGCACGTCGGGCAACGCTTTTTTTGTATCGCCACACCGATCACTTTTGATGCAAGCACATCTGTAGGCAGTACGTCGTCGTACCCGTTATCATTGTGCCCGCTGCTTTTTCGCTGATGCGTGTTCCCATCGTAGTTTTCATCCACCACTTTCCTTTCCAACTCTCCCTTCATCCTTCCTCCCCTTCGCTACCTTTTTTCTTCCGAACTTGTTCGTCACTTTCGAAGACCTTGACGTCAGAACAAGATGGGGATTGCACACAAGCGGCAAGCTACGTCCATCCCGAACGTGCCGACACTAAGCGGCGTCACCGGCGCTGCGACACTCGATAGCAGTGGCAACATTGATACCTCATCGCTCCTCGCAGACAATACTGCGACCGTCTCAGATTTGGGCACGCATATCACTTCTTTCGTTTCGTCAACGGCGCCGTCGACTACCGCCACACCGCCTCCCTCCAGCAGCTCTGCCGGGCACTCATCTGCGAGCTCAAATTCGATCCCAATCGGGTCCGTTATTGGCATATGTGTCGGTGTCTTCGCTGCACTTTGCGCCGTGCTGCTGCTCGTGCTGTGGATGGGCTCGCGCCAGCGCCTCGAGAAGCGCGCGCATGCAAAGCGTAGCGCGGCAGGGGCGCGCAATGGGCAGCAGGAAGAGGACCGCCGAAAGAGCGGACGCGAGCTCTGGGTTCGCATGGAGGACAATGGCGGCGAGAAGTTTGCGATGAAACGCACCACGCAGATCTCCGCCGTGCCGTCCTCTGTCGAGGGCAGCACCCCTACGGCCGTCGCGCGCTCGATTACCGTCAAGAGCTCGAAAAGCAACAAGACATTCAAAAGCCTTGGCTACGGTGCAGGGCTCGGGCTCTCGAACACGTTCAAGACGCCCGAGCTGCCTCCCCAGCTCGAGTTCACGGACTTAGACATAGGCTCTGGGCGTGGCTTTGGGCACTCGCCGCCCCCGGCTCCGTTCATGCGGGAGCATGTGCCTGTGTCTTGGGACGGTGAAACGATCGCGGAGGGCGACTCGTATCTGTCGCTGAAGCACGGAAGCGCCGCGAACACCGTCTCCGTCATGAGCACCCCGAGCATGGTGCCGAGCTTCCAGACGCCGCCGGCAGTCGAGACGAAGCTACACCAGTGGGAGGCTGCGGAGGTCGTCAGTCCCGACGGCGCCGAAGACGCGTATGGCGGCGTCGAGCAAGAGCCCGCTCAGCCCCGACATCCGTATGCTGCGCGCGCGTCGGACGAGACCATCCGAAAGCCGACCGTTTCTTCGAGCGCGCAACACCCCAACCCGTTCCTCGACCAAAACCCCTTCGACGACGCTGCGTCGGTCCTCGCACAACCCGTGCCCCCAAGCGCAGGCTCCAGCTCCTCCGCGTCCTTCTACTCCACACATTCCGCATACACCATACGCCCGCACGAAGAAGACTCCACGCCTCCTGCGCTCAGTGGTGGTACGTTCAACCCCGGTCACCAGCGCGAGGAGAGCAACGTGGACCATGCGATGGCGTCGCTCATTGCCGCACTGAACATCTCGCCCGAGGAGGCACGCTCGCGGCTGAGCGCAGCAGTACTCCCTACGCCGCGCGTGAGCGCCGTGAGTGCCGTGAGCGGTCTCAGCGGCCTCAGCACGTACACGTCGCAGACGGCTTCGGAAGTGGACGCGTTCGCGCTCGATGACGAGCGCTACCGACGCTTCCCGCTGCCACCGACGGATATCGAGCACCACAGCGGTTGATGTTGAAATTCTCTTGATATGATGTTCGCCCTGTACGCGCTAGCCTGCCACGTTTCTAGTCCGTTTATTTTTGTCAGCCCACTTTTGCTCTGCTATTTTCTTGCATCATAATCTTGCACTTTGCACACCACCCTTTTGTCGCAAGACTTTACTTTATCTGCACAGCCTTTCTCCTTCGTTCTGTTCGCATCCTTCGTTCTGTTCGTATGCTTACGCCCGATGCCTCGACGCCTTCCCCCTTAACAAGCACTGAGACGGCCAGCCTTCGTTCTCACCTTCATTCGCCGGCACCTCTGCTCACTTGCTCACTGAAGGCACATTCCCTTCCGGCTGACTCTTGTCACTTATTTATCGCATGGCGCACGCTTTTGCCGCCTTTGCCGCCTCCCTCGTCGATTAACGTCCGCTACACTTTCTTTGGCTCTGGTCGTGGGCAGACACTGGTCCTTGCTCTTCCGCACATACGCATCGCCATGTCCTGTACAGCGCCCCTAGCCACCTTTCACTTGCCCCGCTTCCCCACCTACGACGCACTCTCGATAGGGCATTTCACGTCGTTTGAAGTCCTTCGTTGCTTTCCTTTCATACCTTTTTGGTCGTCGTTTTTTCTTTTCTCTTTTGACATTTGCGGTTTACATTTTACATCCCACATACTTGTTTTCTTTCGAGCTCTTGATCTTTGTGTCGAGCTGTCTGAACCTCTCCTGTAATGTATTCGTTAATATGGAATCTGCGCAAGAAGCATTTTTTGCGATTGCGATGTTGGGACACTCGGCGACTCGGACTGCCTGAAACGCCGAAATAAAAATGAACGAATTTGATAAATTATTATATCGATGTCACGGATACAGCCAAAGCAGCAAAACATGATCAGTTGAGCGACGAACGAATTGCGGGTTGGTTCCAAAATTCAAGTGCAGGACATGCGTAGGTGGTACATGCGGGATGGTATACGAGCCAGAGAACCCAGAGAAAGAGCGGGACCGAGGCGAGATTTATAGGACAGTGAAACAGCGGTGCTGTAAGATGTGGATGGATATTGGACCATCAGATAGTAACTAAGCGCTAGGCTCTGATTGCGGGATGCAGATAAGACAGCAAGTAAGGCGAACCTTGGAGGGGAGAAGTGGGGGGATTCGGAAGTATGGGGGCGAAGAGCGATCCGGCGCAGCGCGATACACCCGAAGGGTTGATGAACAACATATGAGTATATTACTGTGTGAAAACAAGATATACGCCGTTGAGTGACGCCCACGGATGGAAAAACATGATTCAAAGAAGAAAGGAAAGGAGCAGCAAGCGAAGCGCGCGCAACGTAAATTGAAGGTTGGAAAGAAGGAAACGTCGTCGAGACGGTATTCTGGATAGAATAGGAATAGAGAATAACAGCAGCATCGAAGCGGGAGAGGCGACCAGCTGAGGGGAGAACATCGGAAAGGTTGGAAGAGCGTCGGAAGGGGAGAGGGCCGTGTAATAATTTATCGCGTCTCGTGGGGGAGAGGGGACGAACACGCTCAGAAATTTGACCACGAGATGATATCGTCGCGCGGACGTTCGTAATTGTCGATCTGTAGGGTGACGCCCAGGCTCGAGCTGCGCACGGGGCGCTCGGAGCGCAGGCCCTTCATCGGCCTGACGAAGCACCACGCGGGCACCGCGCCGAGCTCGGCCTCGCCGGGTGCCCCGTACGATGCTGCGCGCGCGACCACGCACCAGCCGTCGTCGAACGCGCGCATCACCGTGACGCGCTCGCCTGGCACGAGCGTCGGCTCGTCGGGCAGGATCGGCGTGAACACCTGGTGCACCCTGCGTGCTTGCACGCCGGTACTCGAGCTGAAGGAAGAGGCCGTGAGCACAGAGGCGCGCGTGCCCGCGGAGAGCGCGCTCTCCGGACGCGCTGCCTGCCCGCCGAAGAAGAAGGAGTCGGCGACCGAGTCGCGTACGCTCGAGAGGAGGGACGCGTGCGAGCGCGAGGAGGGGAGGCGCGCGGCGGACGCGGAGAAGGAGAGCGTGGAGACGCGGTTGTCCTGCGGCTCGGGCGACGAGGAGGAGGACGAGGAGGATGCAGGTTTTTGTGCGGCGTTGAGCGCGAAGGAGAAAGGGGCGAAGGGGCGTGGCAGCTTTCCCTGTTCCGTGTAATATTCAAGAACCTGGTCGGCCGTCGCATCGGAACGGATGGTCGTCTTGTCGGGCATCACAATCGATGGGGTGAGGTTCGCTCTGGAGAATCCACTCTGCTTCATTCCGAGGGAGCTGCAGCGTAAAATATCTTAACATTACAGATTGGGGGAGTATCGAGAAGGTACGTACGGTTCTTTAATGACTCCCTTCACGATCAAGAATGCTGGGCCTCGCTTATTCTGTCTCTTTCTCCTAGCTCGTCTCCGGCACACGATGACCGAGAGCCATACAACGAGGACGAGAACCGCGAGCACTGCGATGCCCAAGCCGACCAACGAAAAAATGGGGAAGTAAGCGCTTCCAATCTGGATACCAGAACCTGAGTTTTCCGACGCGTCTCGCCTGAGTATCGCAGGCCGCGGGGCCATTTGTTTGCTTCGGCGAAATCTTTAGATATATTGAATAATGAATGTTGGGGAACGAAAGCAGGTGAGAAAAGACTGGACGGCGGGGGGAGTCAGCGTCTCCCTGGCCTCTGCGAACGTTGAACGTGCAACTATCTGTCTGTCTCGCGTTATCAGCGCTAGCATCAAATTCTGTCCGTCCGGGGGTAGCTCGGGGGTGTCTGTAAATGCAGCAGGGGAGTAACAGAAGTAAGCGGAAAGTATAGATAGAGATCCGAAAAGGCGCTCTCTTCAAGCCTGCTCGAACTTGAGCGTCGACGACGAGGACGGGGAAAGATTTTTCTATCGCGCCCTCACGCTGCTGGCTCCCGGCCTTGACGACGGCGGGAACAATTGAAGATCTTTCGGCTGTCGCTTGTCGTCCTCCCCACCGTCATTTCCGTAAATGGCTTCCGCGATACATACGATCAAAGCTTCGATATCGAACATCTATTTCCGAGCGTCTAACGTACATGCATGTATTTGTGTATGTGCTTCGCCTTACGACAACTTACGTTCGCTGTATGGTAGCCACAGTCGAAATTGATGAAAAAGAAAGTTCATGAAATCGCACGCATCATGCTATACGAGTGAGCAAATTCCACATAGTGAGCCACACGAGATTTGCGTGTGTGACTCATCAGGCTGTTCATCGCGTTTCACTAGAAGGAATTCGATGTCATCTTTCAAACGGACGGATGACAGATCCTGTCGTACAGGCGCTGCGAGAAGACCACTACAGTAGCTGATCAGGAGACAGAACCCGGAGAAGACGAGGGGCCAGAGCGGAAGGACCTCTCAATCACATCCTCATAATAGCACTGACATCTTGCTCGCTCGGCTCAGATGACGACTCAGATGGGTTGAATGATGGATCTTACGAAAGGAATAAGGAGCAAGCGAGCTGGAGAAGGTCCAGCGGTTAGTACCGTGCGCTCGCGACGTTGAAATTTACTTTATGCGAATAGCAAGACTGGGCGACCATCGTCTCTCAGCAGCATGTCGATATCCTGTGATCCCACGAACTTCTGGAATACATCGGTATATTTGTGAAGTGCGAAGAGAATAGAACGGCGTTGAGTCCAAAACAGCGACTCTCATATGTGCTAATATAAATGCGAGCTGCAAAAAGAAGTTACACGTCAGATATGGGACGTAAGTAAACTTGCGATTTCCATCGCGATCTCAGACGTAAACTGGTATTTAGATGCCTCATCAACCAAAGATCTATGTGATGAGCAACGTGCATCAGCGTCGTAGTTCAAAATTCGCTCGAGAAAGTCAAAAACACGGAGAATCAGAAAATGCCCTTGCACTATGCAAGGGCGACAAAGCCGGACATATATCGCGCACCTCCCGGAGGCATCCAACGCGCACGTCGACGCAACTCCGGAGGCGTCATATGGCCCCGGCGGAGCTCATCACGAAACACAGAATCAGTCCGGAACCGAGAACGTGACTCACTTTACAATATACAATCATGATTGATCTACAGTCCGTGATGCAGGTGGGCACAGTGAAAGCAGTGCAGGCGAAAGTACATATAAATATGGGATGGATGTGTGAGGAGCAGTCGAAAGCTGGCGTGTAGGCGTGTAATCGGCCGACGTCTATTCGTCATCATCGTCTTCGTCTGTGAGCTCTTCTCCGGGCTGCACACCTTTGTGTCTGTCATAGCCTGGCCGCCGGGCCCACGCTCGGCCGTCAGTGTATGGCATGGCGCGCAATGGCAGAAGAAGACTATGCAATGGGCTTGACGGAAGAGATATGAGATATCAACGCTACGAACGTACTTGAGACGATGAGAGATTTAGAGCACGCACTATCCATCTCTCCCGAGGTTGAAGAAAAGCTCAAGATTTTTGCGTTTCCTGAATGAAGACAGACCCGAGTGAATAATTTGTTTTCGTCTTTTGCACACGTCATACCCAAGGTCATATGAATTTTCAAAAGTCTTGAGGTAGGACAAGTGATAAGCTTAAATATGGCACAAAGTGAGATAATACATACCTGTCCACGCTCTTTTGCGTATTTTCGATACACATCGTGGTCGTGGTTTTCCACGGACGTCTCACCCGAACAAATGCTCCAAAGGTGCCATGTAAGCATGATTCCGACGGCAAGACAGAGCACGAAGGAAAGTATATAAATGAGAGAGTAAATAACGGCGGGAGTTCGATGTTGCCATGTCTATGTTGCGCTCATGTCAATGATATGAGAGCCAAGTTAGAAAATACAAATATGACGCACGTAGGAGAATCCCATTGCCTCCCAAATTTTCTCATACCCAAGAACGGAGAGGCAAAACGTGGAAAGCACAAGGTAGGCCCTGCAAAATCAAGTCAACCGGCTAAATAACAGGTATCAAGGATGTTGGCCATATACTTACATGAACAGTACGAAGTGCCGTTCATTGTATATGCCGACACATTGATTTATCCCTGTAAACTTGGCATGTGGAATATGCGATGATAAGAACAACGGTTAAACCTACACTGGGGTAAGAGAAAATCAGAAATACCGCTAATACAAAATGAGAAGGGCGTACTGGACAATGATGATCATATTTTAATATGCAGCGGTTGCATATTCGACAGTGATGTGCTCTCTTCACGACGTAGAGCGAAACAAGAATGAGCATAGTAGCGTCATTGAAAGATAGGCTTTTTGAAATGATGGTGCTTACCTCTGGCCGAATCTGCCCACATTTCTTGCAACGTGTTACATGTGCGCGCGTCATGTTGACAGCCGCGTCCTCTGTCCAGCGCACGCCCGATCCCGCTATCCCAGCTGCGCCGGTCCGAGCCAGCAGTGACTTCCTCCTGCGCGCCCAAAACGGGCTCTTACCCTCCGCCCGAGGCTGTTCGTCGACAAAGCCGGGAGACACGGAGCACGCAAGGTAGTACTGCCCGAGCAGGTTGAGCGCGATGAGCGCGTCGATCGGGACAGTAAGAAGCGGCCAGCGTAGGCTTGGCTGTATCACCTCAACTTCGAAGAGCAAGAAAGAAACTCATTAATAATCAAGGAACTTGTAGATAGTCGAGCAGAGCGTACAGAAACAGAAGACGCCTGTTGCGAGGAGCACGATGGCGAGCGTGACGAAGACGGGCCCTGCTGCGCCTGTGACTCTGTCGGCACAGCGTTCCATCCATCGAAAGCAGCGGAAAACGGCGCGCGAGCACATTTTGTGCAGATGAGCGCGTTGAGGTCGGACGTCTGATCAGAGGCGAGTTTCTCGTCAAGCCGCGTGGCGCGTCGGGCGCGATCATTATATAAGCGTATCCATTACTTAAGCAACCCCGCTCGGAAGAAGCAGACATAAATACTAAAAAATAGCCATTACTCATTTACCCTGCTATACGAATACATTCAAACTAATGGCAGTACGTTCCCTACGAAACGGTGCAGTGGGGATCCCGACGTATGTACTGTAATAATAAATAAAAAGAGCGAAGGGGTTGTATGGTTGAGATCTCCCAAGTAGCATAACCGAAAAAGCACCTTAGCGGTCATGGCATTTGCGAAGTTCGAAGGGCGATTCGTCACCTAGGCAGAAACAGCGAGGCATAGGCAACGTGCAACGGCTACATATTCTCCGTTAGAGCTTTTTCTCTGTCTCGGGAGAAAAGTGACCTTACTTTGTCTTTCTGATCCAGGGTTAAACTGACATGAAATCTGCTACATTTGAGTGTGAAATGTACCCCGATGCTAGAGCGTCTACGATATCAGGAGAAATAGCTCTGTAAAATGGATGAGAGACTACGCACTCTTATCCTCGAAGGTCTGGCCAAACAAATAATGATATCCGGAATGTAAATCACAGACAAGACGGCGTAGACGACTTCTTTGTAATTCATGGTTTCGTTTGGAGTATTTGCTTAAATAGTATGCTTGAGCAGGATTGATGTTCTGGAGTCAATAAACCTCGAGATGGCCGCATTTAAGAGGACCCGGGAGCCAAAGCTCAACGCTCACTGTGACTCGGGCCCGTCAGGATCCCTGACGCAGGAGAAGATCGGTCCGTTCCTCACGGGGTTTAATTGATACGATCCACTTTCATTCGAAGCATCGGTGCTCCTTGGAGCGCCGAACAAGCCCAGGTCAAGATGTACAACGGAGACGAGCAGGTCGAGGAACTCGGCGATGCAGCATGTCACTGCCTGCTAGACTGGACGTTCTTCACGGGCCATTCTCATGCGCTCTGGAAAAGCATGGGAGTCACACCGGGGTTCAGAATTAGAATGCAATGAGGTGCACTAGAACTTATGTGTCAAAAGACCGCCAGAACAAAGTCCACGGCAGTTGATTGATCAAAAAGTGTTCGCAACAGTCTGGAAACCGACCTTCAACAGTCGGCTAGAGTTGAGGACTTGGCTAGAGTTTGAAAAAAAAGACAAGGCATTTCCAAAAGCGACCAAAATACCAACTCGAAGCCGGTCTATGTTTCTGACACTGCTTGCACAGGATCCGGATGAGTCCTAAGCGCGGCGGCGATCGAGCTTGATTAACATGTATTGTTCGCTAACAAATGTCCAGCAAGCATCGGAGAATGAGCACCGCGAGTTCAATGGAAGAAAGTCGCCTCCGAACCTTCCTAGCACATCGCCCCGACACGGAAGAGGAAGCCACGCAAAGGAGCACCGTCGTCTTGACAATGAGCTAGAGTACAACGTTGAAAAAGCACCAAGTTTCTTGGTTACGTCTCGCGATTTTATCTCCAGCGTGTAGGCCAAGATGAAACGCCAGAGGGAAAGAGGCGCTTTGATTGAGTTGTTCGTGGCGAGAGAACCAAGATGCCTTGACTCATGCTTTGATTCGGCCATGGTCACAAGAGTCTGTCCGTGTATTGTTTCAGGTAGATACGCTCTGCTCAGAGGCCTGACCAGCTTGAAGGTTTGTTCAGCTGCAGGCGAGAGAAGAGTAAGGCGTTATTATTGCATGTCAACGGCAGAGGATAATCGGCCCGCATTGAAGGATTGAATTTGCCGTGATGCCGAAGAAGGGGAGCCGTCGGAGTATGAATTTACTATTTTGCCGAACATTGCTTATTTAAGCTCCTACTTCGAACTTGCTCAGCTTTTGCTGGTCCTTCCGCTTCGTCGCATTTTCCTTGGCTCGTTCTTATAAGAAGCAACCGATAAGTGCGGAAGTAAACCTCCTTGCAGGATGCGAAATTTGGATCTAAGAATAAATATGACTCGCACAAAAACTACATGTACTGCGGCATCGCATGGATGCCGGGCTCGGTATGTTCTCTCCCGCACACGACTCCCATAGGTCCGAAGATCACATTCAAATGTGTCTATTTTTGGTTTATCGCCCTCATGCCTCGAGGAACGGACCATCGGCCAGGTGTAGACAAAAATGACGAGTTGCAGCGGCAGCTGAATAATCGTTATCGGCAGCCTTTTTTGAGACATATATTTGGGAGCTTCGACGGTGAGTTCAGGGCGAGGTCCCCACTTGTTCCTTTCCACCGTCTGTCGCCCGCGACGCGATGTCTATGGAGGGAAAGCGAGCAAGCTCTGAAGACGAAGATGTCGAGAAAGCCGCAGCTAAGAAAGCGCGCACCGACGACTTCAGACTAAAGCAACTCGATATCGGCGCAGTCGAGAATGCAGTCTTCAGAGAAAAGTGGTGGCAGCTGTGGTATGATTTCCTTTTTCCTGTTTTGAAGGTACAGCAAGCTCACTAAGGTAGGCGTCCTCGAGACCCTCCTCCGCCTCCACGAGCAAGTTTAGATGATGCACCGGTAATCTTGCTATCGATGGGTAAAAATAGGAAATTTCGGCTTACACGAGTTTTAGGAAATTCCGATTGTTACGGCGTCGATTATTTCAAAACTCACGTACTCCTGGATCACAGAGCTCATGGTAAGTGCTTACATTACCGGTCTCCGAATGGCCCATATTTACCTTATTCTGAGTTAAGGTTTTAGGTTACCAGCGGACGCTTCAGGTCCCCGACCTATGGAAGATGGACCCGTCTCGTGAATCCGGGACGCTGTCTGACAAGCTTGACAATTCGTGGGCCCGCCGTACGTGCGTCGCAGAAGACTGGAATCGGCGTCTGGCCAGCGGAGAGATCCACCCTAGCATCTTCAAGCGCGTAAAATGGGCTGCTCAGGCATCCCTTCCGGGACCAACAGCTTTCGGCGACCGACGTGCCGTTCTCGAGAAAGAGTGGAGGGAAATCTCCGGTGTCAAGGAGCCGAGCATCGCTTGGGCACTAAATGACACGTTCGGGTGGCACTTCTGGGCCGGCGGGTTATTCAAGGCACGCTGCATCATCGATGGATGGACTGGACTGGGTTCGCTTACATTCCTGTATATATTTCTACGTCCAGGTTATAGGAGACACATCGCAGATGATGTGTCCTCTTCTCGTCAAGGTGCGAATTATTAGCTTGAGTGGCAAACCTTCCGGCATTCAATGCGTTGCATGACATTGCACAACAATAGGCCATCATCAACTTTGCTGAGGAAAGTAAGCACTCGGGTGCACAGGTCGGGCGGGGCGTAGGCATGGCCGTCGGTCTCTTCCTACTGACCGTCACCGCGAGTGTCTGTCAGCATCAAGTAGGTGGCCGAACGGTAAACGACGCATACGTCTACTGAGCTCTCGAACAGTTCTTTTGGCGCTCCATGTCCACAGGTGTCCTCGCGCGCGCCGCACTGATTAGCTCTATCTACAAACGCGGTGTCAGACTCACGCCGAAGGCACGAACAACAATAAATAATGCCGCTCTGGTAAACCATATCTCAACAGATGTGAGCCGCATCGACGCGTGCTCACAATGGTTTGTGAGTGGGCAGATCTTATGTCACATCACAAGATCTAATTCAAATATTATTAGCATGCAGGTCAATTGGATTGTTGATGATAAATACCGAATGTGTCTGACTGAATAATATCTACAGCATGGACTGCGCCAATCCAAGTCACCGTTTGCTTGATTATTCTCTTAGTCCAAGTAAGGATGCTATTATAATGTGATCTCATATTGGGCTAATCTGAAGTTTTCCACAGCTCGGTCCCTCAGCGCTCGCCGGATTCTCGCTCTTCCTCCTCATGATTCCAGTGCAGGAGCGGCTCATGACGTTTCAGCATAAGCGCCGCCAAAGGGCAAACGAATGGACCGACGGACGCGCCAATCTCATCCTGGAGGTCCTCGGCGGCATGCGCGTCGTAAAGTACTTTTCATATGAGCTACCATTTTTAAAGCGTACGTTCTCTTTTGTTTATCTAATTATTTGCTTTTGAGTTTTTTAAAATACATCAACAAAATAGGTGTTTATGAGATCCGGGCGAAGGAGCTTGACGGGATACGGGCGATCCAGCTCGCCCGAGCTGCGAAGTGGGTGTTCCACAATTATTTCGCGCGCACGAAGTCTTGTTGACACCGAAGGCATCAAGTATTGCCATGTCATACTCAGTTCCCGTCCTTGCTGCCACCCTTGCCTTCGTGACTTACACACAAACGGCGCACGCGTTCAACGTCGCCGTCATCTTCTCGTCCTTCTCGCTTTTCCAGCTGCTCCGCCAGCCACTGCTCTTTCTCCCGCGAGCATTGTCGGCGATCGCCGATGCGAAGAGCGCTCTCACGCGCTTGCAGAAGGTATTTCATGCGGAGCTTCGCACGGAGGCTGCGCTCGCCATCGACCCCTATTTGGATGTCGCACTGCGAGTCGAGGACGCGACGTTCGAGTGGGAAGAAAGTGCACCGCAGGAGTCACTAGGTAATACTCAAAAGAAAGAGAAGACCGGAAAGGAGCTGAAGGAGGAGCTCGGGGTCCTTGAAGAGCCTGAGGACAAAAAGACAGAACCGTCAGCGCCATTCCAAATGAGGGACGTGAACTTGGTTATACCTCGCGGACAATTAGTTGCCATCGTGGGCCCCGTCGGAAGCGGAAAGGCAAGGAAATATTTCATCGGTTAACTTTGTTTTCGACACTGAAGATCGGCATTCTACAGTCGAGTCTTCTGCAAGGCCTCATTGGGGAAATGCGGACCGTGCAAGGCAAAATCCTTTTTGGAGGACAAGTCGGCTATTGTTCGCAGACGGCATGGATTCAGAACGCGACTCTGGTATGCTTATGCTTTCCTTGTACGCACGCCTATTGACGCCGATTCACAGCGCGACAACATTCTTTTCGGACAAGACTTTGACTCAGACCGGTACTGGGATGTCATTGAACGATCATGTCTCATCCCCGATTTGCAGGTTCTCCCTGATGGAGATTTGACAGAAGTAAGAATCATAATTTCTCTTCTTTTCTGACGCTAATTTTAATCATATTAAATGAAGATCGGAGAAAAGGGCATCAACCTCAGTGGCGGTCAGAAGCAACGAGTCAACATCGCGCGCGCTCTATACTTCGACGCCGATGTCGTGATTCTAGATGATCCTTTGTCTGCAGGTATGTCTCGCAACATGATGGTTGCATTTAAGCCAGCGAATAATAGATTTCGCTCCGCAGTCGATGCCCATGTCGGAAAGGCTCTTTTCACAGAAGCTATCCTTGGCTACCTCCGTGCTCGCGGCAAGACTGTCATTCTCGTCACCCACGCTCTTCACTTTCTTTCGCAGTGTGACTATATTTACACCATCTCTAACGGGCGTATTGGCGAGCAAGGCACCTATGACGACCTCATTGTCAAGGGTGGTGAGTTTGCACGATTGACCAGAGATTTTGGCGGTCAACAAGAACAAGAAGACGAAGTCGAGGCGGTAGACGGGGATGTGGAAGTCGAAGACAAGTCGAAACAAATTAACACGGGCATTGATAAGGCGAAGTTGAAAGCGAAGCTTGACCTAGACAAAGCGGCTGGAAAGGGGAATCTCGAAGGCCGACTCATGGTGAAAGAAAAGCGAACGACTGGTGCCGTTCCTTGGTATGGTTAGTTCCCATTCTCGAAATTTTGGTTTACGAACAAACTAAGTGCTTCACAGTCTATGGAACTTACCTTGAGGCTGGGAAGGGTCTCCTCACACTTCCATTGGTGCTATTTACTATGGTTTTCATGCAAGCGAGCCAAGTACTGAACTCATACACTCTCGTATGGTGGGAGGCAAAGTGAGTGACAATTTTGATGATCGTTTCCTCGCTCGGCTGTTCTCATGGATTCATTAGCACTTTTAATCGACCAAACTCTTTTTATCAAATCTTGTATGCTGCCTTCGGAGTATCGCAAGCGTTGTTTACGTTTTTCCTGTAAGTACAATGAGATATTTGGAAGATTTAAGGAGGTTCTAACTAAGTCTATTGATGATTAGGGGCTCTGCCATGGATATCATATCCGATTTAGCGTCGAGAAATCTTCACCATCATTCTATTCAGAATATATTCTATGCACCCATGTCGTTCTTCGATACCACTGTGCGTATCTGGAAATTATTTTATTCCGTAGGAGATTCTAACCTAAAACATGTAGCCTCTGGGGCGAATTCTGGGAGTATTCGGAAAAGATATCGACAGTAAGTTCTTTAATCGCCCTTCCCATGCATGTCTACATTTCTTATTCTGCATTATTGGTAGCAATCGACAACCAACTTTCTCGTACGTCCCTCTCTTTGTAAAGGCATACTCAAAACTGAAAACGATGTCCGACAGTTTCAATGCGGCTTCGTGGGTTCTTCCCTTCCAATACCTTACATTAATCAATTCTCAACAACTCACACACTTGCAGTCGTTCTCGTTATAGCCAATGTTTCCGGTGCAATCATTATAATCACCATCCTTGAGCACTACTTCAGTGTGTTTATTTCGTGGTCTTGATCGCTGTCCCTTACTGAATACATTCATTAGTTATTGCGGCGGTTTTTATCGCTATAGGGTATAGCTACTTTGCGGCATTTTACAGAGCAAGCGCGAGGGAGATGAAGCGCCTCGGTGCGTACTGTCACTTTTCGCATTCAGGTCTTTCAATAACTAAATAATCATGATTTTGCAGATTCTCTGCTCCGATCACTGCTGTATTCACATTTCTCTGAGTCCTTGACGGGCCTTCCAACTATCAGGAGTTATGGAGAACTCGATCGCTTCCTGAAAGACAATCGGTATTATGTTGATCTTGAAAACCGTGCATTGTACTTAACCATTACAAATCAGCGGTGAGTAGTATACAATTTTGAAGCTGGAGTAAACACCCCTCATGAAAATTTAGCTGGATGGCCATACGCCTCGATTTCATGGGCGCGCTTTTGGTCTTTATAGTGCGTTTTCTTTGATAGATAAAAACAACATGATACTTAGTAACGTTGAACATAGATTGCAATGTTCACTGTCACCGGTGTTTCTGGTATAAACCCTGCGCAAATCGGTTTAGTCCTTACGTACACGAGTTCGTCCAGAAGATCGTAATGTTCCAATTTTCGAGCTGATTGGCATCTGTACAGCTCAACTAACGCAGATGTGCGGAATGCTCACTCGTCAATACGCTGAAGTTGAAGTGCGTCCTGTATTCCATACTTCTTGATCTGATGAATAATCAACTTCTATTCCAGAACTACATGAACTCTGTGGAGAGAGGTAAACAGGCTGCTCTATCATCAGTAAATTTCAGCAATTCTCACTTCTCCTCCTTTTAGTTGTCCATTACAGCAGGGGAGACTTGATTCCACAAGAGCCTCCGCATGAAGTCGAGAGTAAGAGGCCGGACTCATCTTGGCCTCAGAAGGGGGCAATTACGTTTGAGAAAATATCCATGAGTTACAGGCCTGGATTGCCGACCGTTTTGAAAGGACTTTCACTTGAAGTCAAAGGTGGCGAGAAGATCGGCGTTGTGGGACGGTAAGTCGTATGGCGTATGGCGGTCTAGGTGATTTGTAGCTCACTTCGCGATGTACAGGACTGGCGCGGGAAAGAGCTCATTGATGCTAGCACTATTCCGGATCGTCGAACTAACTTCTGGTCGTATCACGGTCGATGGGTAAGAATGTGTCCAGTGGTCTGTCCTTGCGAGCCTGCCTGACGTCGGGTTGCACAGTATTGATATCTCGCAGATTGGTTTGAAAGACCTTCGTTCGAAAATATCCATCATCCCGCAGGATGTACGTTATCTCATTTTCTCATCGCGTACATAACTGAAACTTTATTTGTCAGCCTCTCCTGTTCTCTGGGACCATCCGCACCAACCTCGATCCGTTTGGACTGTATGATGACGCGCGACTCTGGGATGCTTTGCGTCGCGCCTACCTAGTTGAGAACACCGATGGGTTGACTTCGGGAAAAATATCGGCAGAAATGAACAAAAATAACCTCGACACGAAATTCTCGCTGGAAGAGCTGGACGAGGATGCAGGACCAGCGCTCGAATCTGGTATGACTACGCCAACAAATCGATACACATTGGACACGGTCATCGAGAGCGAAGGTGCTAATCTCAGCGTGGGCGAGCGATCGCTGCTCAGTCTCGCAAGAGCGCTGGTGAAGGACTCCAGGGTCGTAGTCCTGGACGAAGCGACGTGAGTGTTCAATCGCCATTCTGGCAGAAACAAATGATCTTAAACCATACTTTATTTTAGGGCTTCTGTCGACCTGGAAACAGATAGTAAAATTCAATACACAATACAGTCGGAGTTCAGCGATAGGACACTCCTATGCATTGCGCGTACGTTTTTCTGTTTATATTTATCTGGTTCGGATGATGATGTTTACCATCGGTGAATAGATCGACTCCGAACCATCCTTTCTTACGACCGTATTCTCGTTTTAGATGCAGGGGAAATTGCAGTAAGTCACCAGTCGAAACCTTTTCGCTGCTGACTGGTACTGACTATAATTTCTAGGAATTCGATACCCCTGCCAGCCTTTACAGGAACGAGAATGGAATTTTCCGTGGAATGTGTCAGCGCAGCAACATAACTCTCGAGGAGATAGAGAAGAGTGCTTTACTTTTTTGATTTTTTGTTCACGAAATAGCACGAGATAGTTTCGACTTGCTTGATGATAGATAGACCATAGATGACGTTGTTCCCGTTTTACAATTAGCAACAATATGAAATTGCAGGAAACCCTTTTTTAGAACAATGACCTATCACATGCTGTCCAGAAGCCTTCACATTCTAGTCCTGTACAGTGTACGTCAAGAAAATAGCAAGCAAGACATGTGAGCCGTTGGGCGAAGTTTCGGTGTTAGGTCGGAAAATTTGCAGCCTTTCATAGCTTCTGTCATCTCTCCGTACTATCCTCATATACCGGTAGGCATGTCAAGCAAAGGCGGGACTAGTGGCGTTCAAATTCTAGTGTCATGGTCTGGCATGCACTGTTCTTGCTCGTTAGTTTGACCTTGGGTGCCTTCGCTTCAAGCACCGAAGCAAGTTCCGGCTCGCTCCTCGTCTCCACATCCTCAGGCCCAGTCCAAGGCTTTCTCGACACGAACACCACCTCTGTAGCGCTGCAAAAGTGGTACGGCGTGCGCTTCGCGGAAGACACCTCCGGGGTGAACCGTTGGCGCCCGCCGCAGCCATTTGTTGACACGAGCGGCGCAATTTTTAACGCCTCGCAGTTTGGACCCGCATGCCTCCAGGGCCGCGCTGACGGTGGGAACGGGACGAGCGTGCAGAGCGAAGATTGCCTGAGGATTAACGTCATCGCGCCAGTGGGGGCGAAAGACCTCCCGGTCTATATTTATTCCTTGTACGCCTTTACGCAGTTCGAGCGCAGATTTGAGGCAGCCATTGATTCGTCATACTTCTCCCGTTACATTGCTTGGGACTTGAAGTGGTGGTGGATTTGACAGCGGTGCCTCCTCTGACCCAAAGATCGACGGCTCGTTCCTCGCGGCGAAAGGCATCGTATTTGCAAGCTACAACTATCGGTTGTCGCTGTGGGCATGGCCGCACGCGAAGGAGATCGCCGATGCTAATGAGACACAGAATTTTGGCCTGCTTGACACGAGGGCAGCGGTCGAGTGGATCAGAGACAATGCGGAGGTATTTGGAGGGGACCCGACAAAAATCACGCTGGGAGGTAAGGAAGACAATCCGAAGTCTGCAAGCGTGTCAAAGGGAATTGACATAAATTGCTATTGCAGGCGAGTCCGTTGGCGCAGGTAAAGGTTTTTTGGGCATCGGCAGGATAGAAATACTTGCTGAAAAAAAATCAGAGATGACGAACATGTACATGTCGGCATGGCCAGATGACCCAATAATAAGAGGAGCAGTCATGCAGAGCTCAGATAGTGAGTCTGGTCTTCTTCTTTGTCCGATGACGAAACAAGCCTGACAGTAATGATCCGCAGCCTCGCAGCCGCAATGGCAATTAGGTAACCAGCTCGAGGCCATTTCAAAAAACTTGTCGTGTCCGACCTCTGATGGCCAGCTCGATTGCCTGAGGACGAAAGACGGGATCGCTCTCCAGAACATTTTGCTCTCATCAGGAGACCAGTTCCAGCCAGTCATAGACAACATAACAATTTTCAAGGACTATGTCAAGCAGACGAAAGAAGGGCGGACCGCCAAGATTCCCCTGTTGATAGGGACAAATAAGGTGCGGAAGAGGGATGCTCGTCTGATGAGGAAGTTCATATGATGGCGCGTTCTGTAGGACGAGGGAACACTAATCGTTAACAGCGAGCCGACAGCATTCACGGACGAGGATGCTTACCTGTAAGATATCTTCGAAATACATTTCGCAGCTCGTTGACATGACTTTGTAGCATAAGCAACAACTTCAACTTCCCGTTCGCAAACTTCACGGAGGTTCTGGACTTATATCCAAGTCCATCGGAAACATATCCGTCTGTGTACAACGCGACATCGGCAATATGGAGAGACGCACACATGTTATGTCTCGCGCACAATCTGGGGAAGTGGAGAACAGAGACACTTGAGTTGCCTGTCTGGCGGTACCGATTCGATCTGGTGGCGAACAACTTAAACTCGCTAGGGGCATCAATCGGGACGTTCCATGGTAAATTTGATTTAACTTGAGGTTTGTCGTGAATGACTTGAAATTTGGTTGCCATAACAGGCGAGGATATCAAGTTCGTTATGGGGTGAGCGTTCCCAGCCATCGAGAAAGCAAGTTTCTTGCTTATATCGCCTTAGAACAACGGACACAATCGTTCTCGATGCACCGTTCATCCCAGTTACTCCATTCGAGCAAAATGTCTCTAATTATATGGTCGAAGCCTGGACGAACTTCATAAAGAGTAAGTCGTTCATTTGAGGTCGGTTGTAAAACGCACTTCACGCTGCTTTAGATCCCTCGCTGGGTCCACAGATCTCGGGTTGGCAAAAATACAACTCTAGTGATGGCGAGACTCTGGCGATTCTAGGTATTTCAGATACAGAAGCCATACCAGGAGACCACTTCATGACCGATGCAACTTGCGAATACTGGAATACTATCTTGCCGATCTATCCACAGGTGCGCAGAATATCGCCTAGAAACAGCAGAGCACAAGTACTGACAGAGGTCCAAGACTTTTCCTGCGTGCGGAAATTGGACATGCTGACCGATGACTAGCAGTGAGATATCCGTCAGAAACCGTCAGTACTAAAATTGCCACAATTTTGTCTTCGTGTTCTAGTTTCGTTCCAGACTAAGAAAAGAATCGGACGTCAGCACCTTCAGTGCCCATTTTGCTATTTTGAAAGTAAAAGCGAGACACGAACAGAGGAAGATGATTGATAAGATGCGCGGTGATGTCAGTGCTTATAGCGGATCCGAAAAAGAAAATCGGAGTGTGGCTGGCGGCTTACTCTTGCTCAATCTGTCCACTGTCCGCCATCTCAAGCACTGGGACTAACCATCCGACCATTATTCGCTCCAAGCTCGTCAGCCACATTGGCTATCGCACGCAGACAGCTTCTTCCATCGCACGGACTCGCATCTTTCAGCCTGTCCTTGGCGCCTGGCGTTTCTGCCCGTCTTTTCCACTATAAATGGTTGTCGTTGATGCAACGGATGCATGGAAGATATGAGCGATTCTCCGGTAAGGATGAGCCACTTTCCACTCTTTGGGGGATTTCTGTAAAACTGACGACGACGGTGAATGTAATAAGTGATGCCTGAAGCGACGACAAGCACATTGCGTGGCTGCGAGACGCGACGCGACTGCTTTGTTGTTTGTTGTGTCACGGTGTAGTGTGACTTATCGTGGCATGTAACGCGAATTCAATCTCCGCTTACACGCTCTCCATTGTACGTTCTCCGCTGCCAACATAGCGTGCTCATTGTGCTCGACAGCGACGACCAACCTCCGGACCCTGACGGACCGCCCGACGCGCCACCGACACGCGACTCTACAAAGAGACATCTTATGCGATCATTTCAATCCTTTGGTGGCGGTCTAGAACAACCAATGATTCCTACCCAGCCGCCTACGACCAATGCTTCGTCCGCTGCCAAACGCAAGACTACAGAGGACGGAGACATGTTCAACAAAGCATCAAAGAAAGCGAGAAACGATGTGCGTGCTTGTAAGTGTGTATCCAATGCTACTTGCTGATAGTATCCTTTGCATAGACTGCAGGCATACCTAATGTCAATCTGAAACGCAAACGTACGTTCGACACGCGTATCCTTTACAGAATCTCTCATATGCTCGTCTTTTAGAACCCGGAGAAGAGAAAATAGGAGGTCTGGTTATTAAAAGAGGTCCTCCGACGCGTCCCCAACCGTCACAAGACACCCAACCCCCTTTGTCTCGAGCGTCGCCGTTTGAGACAGAACGTTCGACGAATGCCGGCCCATCAACATCAAAGCCACCCTCCAAAGTTTCATCGAAACCTCCGGCGACCAAATCGACAGCGGGACCTGCATTTGCGCGCATCAGGAAAAAGGGGAAGGATAGGGATGTTTCTGCGGAGGGCGGAGGGGAGCGCGAAGTCGAGGAGGATGTGCGGCAGATGAACACGGAAGCGGATGACTTGCGCGACCGCTCGCGCGCGAGTATGGCGAGCATGACACCGGCAGCACTTAGGGTCGATTTCCAATTCCCGCCATCCAATCCGCCGAATCCGAGTGCTGGGAAGTCGCGCGTTCGTCAGCTGCAGGAGCAAGCAGGCGCCGCACCCGTGAATGGCGGTGCGTTTGGGACACCTCCACCACAAACGGGGCGCGATACAATGAGGCCTATCGTCGAGCAAGAGACGCCGCAGATTAAGAAGAATAAGCTCTTCCGTGGAGAATCTATGCAAAGGCCAGCGCCAATTGATCTCGGCAAACCTCCGAGCAATGTTTCAGGCTCTGGGCCTAGTAGCGAAGAATCATCCGGACATTCGAGGAGAAGAAGTTCGTTGAGCATGCGAGGGAAACGCAGTAGTTCGTCATTCGAGTCTACAGGTATCATCAGTGAGTTCTATCTAAGACTTACCTACTTCTTAAGGTGTTGATCGTCTCCAAAATTACGTCTCAGCCCGTCCACATACTTCTGTTTCCGACACATCCCTTTATAAACACATCGATCCTGACCTCCCCGAGTCCCAGCGTGTCCGCCAGCTACTAATATGGGTTGCCTCTCGCGCTATGGATCCCCCGTTATCCTCGTCTCGTACCCGCGGGCGCAAGTCTATTGTCGGCCAGGTTCCGCCCGAGCCGCAATTATCCCCGCTCCCACCGGGCGGTGCAGAGCTGCTCAAAGAGATCAAGGCCGATCTCGTGCGGCAGCTGGCAGAGAAGAAGATCGACACAAGCGCGTACTCGGGTCCTCCGGAGGTCAATGGTTCCGCGTGGAAGCTAAGAGAGAACGAGCAGAACGTGAAAAATAGGGCGAGGGAGAAGCTATTCACGGAGCAGATAGAAGAGTAAGTCTTTTCACATTCTAATTGGCTCGTTTATCATTGACGGGGATGCTTGGAAAGACGTAAGAAGGAAGACGTAGCATGGGCTGAGGTCGCGCAATTCTACAATGCGCACCAGACAAACGTGCTGTCGTCGCTGAACCAGCGGAAGACACTGTCTGCTAAGGCGAAAGGGAAGCAAAGGGCAACGTCACAGGAGCCCGAAGCGCTCGAGCCTTGGGAAAACGAGCTTCCAGACGTGTTCAGAGGCTCTAAAGGCTTCGATGTGGCGAAGCAGCTGCTAGAAGTCGGGATTGAAGGTGTTGGGAAGGGTGATTCACGTCTAGAAGAACTGCAGTATAAGGTAAGCGAGATCATCGCGTCCGGCTGTTTAGTCTGTTCTGACTTCTGCCTTTTTCCCCTTAGGAGGATCGACTTCACGCCGCCATCTCCGTCGCCCACCAACTCACGCAGATAACGGCCTCGGAGCTCGATCACCGCTTCTCCCTGCTCTCCATCTCACTCGCACAGCGTACCCTCCCGCCAGCCAACCCATCCTCACTTAGGAACCCGAACGCACTCTCGAACTTCGTGCCCGTCATCTCGCTACCGTCCGCACGACATCCAGGGCCTGATCCGCAGGACCTGCTGCGCGCGATCTCGCGAACGGATGCCGCGCGCCCCCGCAGCCAGCTGGGCGATGCCGCGCGCCGCGCCGCGAAGGACGTGCAGCGAGCAAACGAGACTCAGGCGCAAGCAGCGAGCGAGGGCGGGCTGATGGTCGAGCGCAGACTCACAGACGTTCCCCCGCCAACGCCGCGCAAGCCGCCAGGAACGCCGAAGCGACCATCCACGCCGGGCACAGCGAGGCGGTAGGCCCGCTGGCTCGTTGCGCGTTTTGTACAGTTTCCTCCCCGTCTAGATTCCTTGCATTCTCTGTTCAAGTGGATTATTGTAGCTTGGACGATGAGAACGCTGCCGCCCGTACTATATACCTTGCTGTGAAGCCCTGTCTTTCCGTCTCTGCTGCGTTTTATCTCTTCGTCATCTGCGTCTCAGTCTTCGTTACCTGTAGCATTTATGTATGTGTCGATCTGCTCATTCATCTATCAATTGTAGCTCCTTATTGCTGAATTATTCTCTTCTCTTTGCGCTTTCCTTCAAACCAGAATATAATCTCTGGTCCGGCGACTCCTGGGATTGTATTGCAAAGGTCTGCAGATACACAACTTGTGCATTGAATTGAGAATGTTGGGTGGAAAGCATCAGAGTGAGGTTTCATGTAAAAGGTGTTTGGCGTGGCATGTTATCCGCGCGAATAAAGCACTAAGCGTATTTCAGAACGTGAATCGAAGAGAAATAAAAAAAACATATATGTTGATCTGAAGGTATTCGTACACAACGAGCTTTTCTTCAATACAAGAAATGAATACCGATACGCAGTAGTCAAAAGAAACGAGAGATGTCTGGGCCCGGCCAAACAAACTCTGGTGCTTATGTTGCGCTTCGATCCCGGGCCCTGCTCCTCACACGCAATTTTCCGCCTCACTCCTTGCCGGGAGCGGGAAAATATACTGGTATCAGGTTCCTGGCGAGTTAGCACATACATAATGTCAGCGTGTGCTTTAGCTCTCAAAATTTCCGACAGAACAGAACACAGTGGCAGACGGAGCTGGACAAACTTACTCGTATACGCTTCTGTCCTCGTCGCTGAATACTGTGAACACCACACGATTAAGCTGGAGCGCCATCGAATGAGCGGAGTTCAGCTATTAGAACGCGTATTTGCGGCAACAGAAGCCAGCGAATCCACTCACCTTCGAGCCCTTCTCTGAGTCTAGAAAGCGGCGAGTCTCTTGTAGAGCTATAGCAGTTGCGTCTGCGACGGGATACCCATATACACCCGTCGATATAGATGGAAAAGCCTGTGGTGGTCCGTCGTCGAGCCAGTAAGTGAGTTTCACCTATGGCGACGGGCGCGATTGCTCACGATGCTCGTTAACGAGTTGTCTACCGCAATCGACAAGCTACGACGGTAGCACGAGGCGAGCTGGCTCGCATTCTCATCCGCAGAGCGAGCCGAGTATACTGGGCCAACAGTATGGATGACATGCTTTCTGGAAAAAGAAAAACACCAGGACATGTCTCAGCCTTGGGGCTCGAGAATACGTATACAGGTGGAAACAAGATCTAGTGAGGACACGTACGCCGGGAGGTTGTAACCCTTCGTAATCTTCGCATCTCCAGTGGCACAGCCGTTAAGGGTCTCGCCTATCTCTTCATGACGGACTCCATCGGTAAAGTATGACTTCACACTCACACTCCTTCACCAAGCTCTTTCCTGCTGCACGATGGATCGCGCCATCCACTGGACATGCAACGAACAATCAGCGCTTCGACTCATACCAATATTCAGATTCTTACCCCCGCCTCCGCCTTAATGTAGGACGATGTTCAGATCATAGTGTTGCATGAGCTACTCCAGAAAACCAGCACAGGATGCAGACAGACCTCGCAAAGACGCTCTCGCCGCATTCACGATCGCGTCGACCTCTAATTTCGTGATATCTCCTTGGCTAAATGGTGAGAGCTCCAAATGAGACTCAACATCCTGGGCAGACGAATCATTTGGATATGTACATGAGAGAAACACGGTCGAGCAGAGCATCTGCCGGCGCGTACCGCGGCGACGCGCCAGCCTTCAGGGGCGCAAGTACGCCAGACGTGTATAGTTGGCGCAGTGTCGCGATCCTGGAAAGAGTGATTTTGCTCATTGTTCAAAATACTTCAGAATATTTCGTACAGCTTAGTCGTGGTTGCAGCGAAAGACGGTAGCGTCATTGCCAGACGCGAAGTCACGTCGAGCTCACGTGAGCCACTACATGCACTAACTGCCGACCCAATATAACTAAGGCTTATTCTGAGCTCTTTCATTTTAGCTCTCTATTACCATTGATTTAATATTTTCAGTGTGATGTAACCATAAGTAATGGTTTAAAATCTCCACTAGTAATGTCAGCTTTTGTATGCGTGCAGAGAGGATGGCCACAGTCCCAGGTCACGTGACACACTTTAGGGAGGCCGGTAAGTCCTTTTTTTTTTTTAACTAGCCCTTATTTAATTTTGTAAGTAAAAGTGAAAAATTTATTTGCTAAGATCAGGAGGTCAAGTGCGGAAGGAGGAAAGGAAGAGGAGAGAGGAAGCAAGCATACATGCAGCGGCATAATGAGTTCTCACGGGATGGGCAACCTCCATGATAGACTTTTGGGAACTCTATCCTGGTAATTCGCTCCCCAAATATTTTTATTATATTTTTTTGCAAGCAAAAGTACAAGATTTATTTGCTAAACTCAGGATTTTTTTTGCGGAAGGAGGGAAAGAAAGAGAGGGGAGACGGCCTACATACCTCGAAGGCACGCCCCATCATGGGCAGTTCTCACGGGGGGGGGGGGGGGGGGGGGCTACACAGCCACACGCAACACATCACGTGATAGCTTTTTGGGAGCCTCTATCCAATGTAAATGGGAGCTTCGCTCCCAATAAAAAATACATACAAGATAGCTTCAAAGTACCAGCTATACTTTCGTACACAAGATCTACGGGACATAACGCTCTAAACTATGTTGGTACACTTGATAATAAACTGCTGATATTCTTTCTTCACTGAAGACAATAGCCTGACTTGCATCATAGGTCCATCCGCCGTCGGAGATTGTACTTGCGCAGCTCACGACCATATTTCTTCGTAGATAGTAGTGATGAGATGTGACCGACATGGTGGCGAGTGATGGCTGAGAGAACATTGACGACCTTGCGGCTCTGCAAGCGCATAGGTTCGATAAACCTAAAACAGAAACCAAATTGCTGGCATACCTCATAGTAAATGGCCTTCACGCCGTCCCTGAAACGAGAATCCAGGCACAGTCGGTACTTGCACGCAGATATCAGTGAAGGCAAAGGATATTACGCACCGCGCGATCAGTTCATCGCCAGCCAAAGAAACGAGCCTTGATTGGAAGCACTCCTGGTCTGTAGTGCCGTCAGTGCCAGAACCTCCGCTCGGCGACGTCGTGTTCGTGCCAGATCCTGACCCGGACCCGGACCCCGAGCCAGAACCAGAACCAGAACCAGAACTAGACCCACCATCGGAAACATCCTGCCCATTCTTCACAAGTGCTTCCTTTATAGACTTATCATACCTGTTGTTCGCTGAAGTATATCTTTGGTCACATATCCAATGGTATAAAGCTAGCGGAGAAAGGAAGGACGAACCGTACGCGTCGCTCGCGTCCCAAAGCATCACCCCACCAAACGTTGTATAGTTTTTCTGGGCGGCGAGAGCGTACTCTTGTAAAACACTAGTACTCACGTACCCCTGATTCGCAGCGGTCGCTGACCCAGGTGCTCCAATGTATATTTTCACGTTAGGGTTGGGTGATTGGGTACGAGCCCAGGTGTCCCACAGCGCAAAGTCAAATTGCTTAAGAGAGTTCTTTTAGACGCGAATTGCTGCATTCATAATTTCAAACGTACCTGGGGATAATTCAAGCCACAATAGTTATTATCTGTAAATCCACTTAAGTTTCGTGCCATCTAAAAATTTGTACTCCTGAAAACCCTACAGAATTGGACGTATATGGCGTCAAAATTAGAAGCGTTGATGGCGGGGCCAAGATTTGCATCGGGAAATGGGCATTGGGGTGCCGCAGTAATATAATATCTACTGATAGTTAGAAACCTCGAAACGGGCGTCTGGCTAATTAAGGACGTACTTCTTCTTCGCATTGTCCGTATACGTTCTAAGTTTATCAACAAAGTTCGAGTAATAAGTCGGCAGGCCGCCCTCGATATCCAGATCGATGCTATCAAGCAAAGTAAATAGAAACATGTCCAGGAAAGGTCCTCTAAATATACACACTCACCCATCAAGTACGGCATCTCCAAACGGTCTTATGTCGCCATCCCCACCTAAGAACGTCTCCCAAATCAAGTCCGCGAAACCTTCTGCCTGACTCGCATTCACAAATCCGACCGAGCTGTCCGCACCACCGAGAGAAAGCGTAATTATTTTCCCCTTCGATTGACACTCTTCGATATCCGGCGCAAGGAAGGTGCAGTTAGAGAGTGCGGTGCCTGGAAATGTACCATTGCCTTCATTGCACGTCTGCCGAGAGGTATTAACAAATAGGTGGGAGATAAGGGAGGAGACGCGCACATTTGCGAAACTCATCATTGGCTCCCCACCTACACCAAAGAACACATAAAGGAATGCGAGCGGGATGGTATCGTATACATCGTCCTGGCAATAATATCCTAGTCGTTGCTGCTTTCCACTTGAGTCTTGTCCCCAATACCTGAGCATAAACTTTAGACCGTGTTTCTGCTTCTGTAGATCCCCCTATGCTTACACTGCGAGCTAATGTTCCCGACCCTAGTCAGCCCGGAGCGCTGAACCGTGAGAAGAATGCTGAAGGACGTACATTGTCATTGCGACTGTTGTCGAATGCGATTGTGCTATTCATCTCGAGCAGAAGTACCAACCAGAGCGCGATCCAATTCCGCCGCCAAAACTTGCATTCGCCTGGCATGGTTGCTTGCTCGTCCAGGTGAAATTTTTGAATTTACTCGCCAGGGGTTTTCACAATTAAAAAGCTGTGCCAGAGCAATCAAAATAGAAAGACGCCGTGCAACGTGCCCAGAAAGCTCTAAATTTGCTGATATGCTGACTTGAACAGTAGCTCGAGCTTCTAATTGTTGTCAGTTTTCCACGCCAGACATTTGAACGTCAGATCCGGGCGCGGAGCGCAATGCGTTGATTTCACTGCCTTTATATCTTTCCGCAAGCCGTATAGGAGATTACGGGCACCGAAAGTGCAGGCGAACACGTTCCTTGCATCGCTCTGTGCGCATCCGGTATTGTCAATAGCAATCAAACCCGGCTGATGTCTATCAAGGCTAGAAGGGACATGAAGCTAAGGAACGACAGCTCCTTTTCGGACATGAAGCAGACGTGAATGGCAAAGCAGGCGATAAACATGAGTCGGCCGTCGAGAGGTGACCAGGTGGTTATCTCGTGGGCGTTGCCCAGAGCCTCGTGTCAAGGCGTTCGCGCGGTGGCGTTTGCAGCCGAATTGAAAAGTCTCATGATATAAACGCCATCCAGTTATAAAATACTTAGGGTCAAGTTCAGCGACAAGAGATACCTTGTAAATATCTCAAGTCAAGCCGACGACAAAGAGGCGCATTATATAATAAAGCGATGACTAATACAAAACCGATTTTTAACCGCCCCTTCATGAGAGGCCTGACGTGCCGGACCTTTTTAGCGCTAGGTTCACGGAAACAAACGTCAGACCTGAAACAAAGGACGCACTAAAGACCTGAGTCTACTTACTATCGAAAGGAATGTTCGGGCGGATAGCTTGTGCCCATACAGTATTGAACGCGCTGGATTTGTGTCAGCCAGGGATTAATAGTATAACGATATTATAAACACTGACTCCGGTTGACCCAGATCATTCACCTGTCCCGGCTCTAGACTACCTGTATCAGCTCCGCAGCAAGGCGACCCAGTTCCCCATACTGTAAGAAATCTAAAATTAGCATCGGACATGAAAAGATAATTAACTTTCGAAGCCATAATTATTTTAATCGTATCGCAAATGAAAGGGCCGGGACATAGAAGGATATAAATCTGGAGTGAAGGAAACGATAAAATGATTGATAATATAGGAGAACACGCACGTGGTCCAGCGGCCCAAATCGACCATCCGATGTATTCGTCGTTTGCCTCGAGGAATGTAAGCATGTCGGTGATAAACTAGTATTTAATTTTCAGTTCGCGCGCGCATGTTTGGGGCTAGGTCCTGTCGACACTCACGTTAAAGCAGTTCTGGTTATTTCCGCCGCCGAACTCGCTGATTACAGCTCTGATATCTCTAAATGAGAGGGGAAACGACAGCGAATGCATGATGGAAGTACTTGAGGTTGTTCTCTTGCAGCCAGGTTGTTAAATCCGCCAGATTAGAGGGACCTTTTATTTCGCAAAAGATCAGTTGTGCCATGTGCAGACTCAAAGATTATTCAAGTACCAGGTTGGGTGCAATTGGCGTGCGAGCCCGAGAAATCTTCATCTGAAATCGCCGAAATTTCAATCCCATGAGATATAGCATGATTTGTTCTTGAGCTTACCGAGGTACTTCCCAAGCGTTTCTCTTAGAGTCCATCAATATCTAAATTAAATAATAAGTAGCTCACTTCGTGGATATCAATCGCCGTGTTGTTCAGCGGGTCGACGAGCATGTTCATAAAATCACTCGAGGGCGCGTCTCCCGCTGCTCCCGTGGTCTGCGTCCACGAGTGTCCGCCTGTGAAACCGTTGCCCGGCGCGAGGATTAACTGGTCTGCGCCTACTGAGCGGATGCCGTTGATAGCTGCCTTCACATAAAAGTAGAGTTATCAATCGAAAATTCTCGAGCTAACCTCAAAGACCTTACCTGGTTATTTTCAAAGATCAATTGAGTCGGCTAGTTAGAGAAAATAAAAGGGTAAGACGATGATAAAGGAGAAAAGAAAAAGTGATATTTACCATGTCGTGCGGCTCGTTGTTGATCCCGAACACGACCATAGGGTTATCGACGAAGCGGCTTGCGAGCTCTGCCCAGAACTCTTGGAACTGTTCCGTCGTAGCCGCCGCAGGGTCGCTGGTATTCCCAATGACCTACAGTATGGAAAATAATGAAGCTATACGTATGTACTGGAATTGGATAATCCGTGCATACACTGCCTGAATTTGGTTGCGCAGACGGATCACTGTTGAGAGATCATGGAGCGTTAATGGTTTTCGAAACACCAGACAGAAAGGCTCGGAGACACACTTGTAGCGCATATAATTATGCGGGTCAAGCAATGCGTATGCACCTTTGTCGACTGTAATGTGATTGACGGCGGCCTCGTACTCGCTGAAGTGCTGTAGGGGAGGTGAATCACGTTAGTTTATTACACCTACTCGTCGGCCAATAAGTGAAAATAAATAAGATAAACGCGCTTCTCACGGTTTCATTGAAGGTTGCACCAAGGCCGGTCTCGAGCGGACACATCCGTTCCTTACATCACTGTTAAACAACATTCGAACGCATCAGATGTGGTAGGTCCCTCACCAACAGGAAAGTGACGCGGAAAAAGTTGATGTTCTCCTGGTCGGCGAAGATGTCTACCGTAGTCTTAAACCAAAACAAAGCAAAAGGGTTTGTCAGCTATTTCAATCCACCGTGCGCTTTCATGGCCAAGAACGAAAGCCAGATAACACACCTGGTTGATGAAATCGAAGTCGACGCCAAATCGCCCAGGAAGGCCCATAATTGTCCCGTTCGAAGAGAACACACCGAACTCGCCACCCGACTGTAATATTGTTGAAGTCCTCATTGATTCTTTTATATTATGAGTAGTATGGACTGGTTTGCGTACCTCGTTTACGCCGGCGTATAAGATTTTCGCTGATGCCAGTGATGCGGTAAGCAACGCATGCAAGAGAGTCTGCGAGAAACTGGACACCATCATCGAACCTTGACTTTGCAACGGGTGTGTTTCGCTAACAACAAGACCTATACAACCCTCCCGCTACTTATACGGACAAAATAAAGCACCCGAGCGTCACGGGAGACACCCTGGATATTGTTGAACTGTTCCTCGCTCATGCCGCTCGTCGTTACACCTCGCAAAAGACACCGTCACGAAGCCAGCTGCTCCATCTCGGGGGATTTTCGGGCGGAATCCAGGCTCATTTCAGTCTGTCGTCTCTTCAATCGCTTTTCTTTTTCTTCATTATTCTCGAATATGGCGTATGTGGGACACGGTCGTGGATGCTTCATGTGTATATGTTCTGCTGCAGGCTGTTGAGCTGGCCTTTCTATTTTGGATCGCAGGTAGCCCCGCGTTGTGAGAACATTGAGGTAGGAAATGGACAGATTTTTCTGTTTGAAGCACGGTAGGAACATGTTTCTGGTAGAGTAATGACCCGGTGAAGGAAGCAAAGAAGAAGAAAAAATAGCTCATCTAAAATACATGTAATCCCCGCGGACCACGTCACCCTGACGCACTGCATGTCTATCAGAGATGATGCTTCGACACTCCCACCTAACTTAAGAATTAGAAATATAAGGAAACCTGCCCTCGGGCGCATGCGTGTACATTTTGGATTCGTCGATGGGTACTTGAGTAAATGTATATAGACGAGGAAGCACGCGCATTCGAATTGTGATCTGCGCCATCCATGGAAATGTCCAGCCAATAATTTCGAGTAAATTTAACAGCCAGTCTAAGCAAATACAAGAACTTCATATAACAGCAGAGGAAATGCCTTGAATACAGTGAGAGAATTACTCGTCGTCGTGATCGCAATTGCCCAAAGTCTCCTTCCCCACTTCCCTCTCCCTATCATATCGCACAGCAGATAACCTTTACTAAAAATCGGACAAGATCCAGAGATGCAACGGTACAATCGCGATATTAAGCAGCGACAGGCGAGATCGTGTATGTGAAAAGCCCCAAGGCGTCTCTACAAGTCGTCGATGAAGTCCTCGCCATCATCGCTCTTTCCGTCCTCGCCGAATTCGACCCCGTCAGCATCATCTCCTTCTCCGGGCTCGCCCGACGCCTCGTTGATTTTTGCAGTCTCAGGAAGCTCTCCGTACGCTTTCACTATGAAGAAAAGAGTCATCAGCATTTTATTCAGCGATCACCATCAATCGCAAACGGAGGTGAAACGTACAATTGCGCGCTTCCTCTGATGTGTACTTCACAATAACATCCGCCTTGTCATCCTGGAATTCTCGAAGCGACAGCAGAATAATATCGCCTTGGTTGATCCATACCTACAAGACGATGTGCCGGCGTCAGGAATCGTTCGTCAGATAGTAGCCGTAGAGACATGACGCACCTTCTTCCTCATCTTCCCCCGGATGTGTGCCAGGCGCTTCTCACCGTCAAAGCATTGCGCTTCGAGGCGGCCGTTCCCCAGCATTTTTGTCACTTGTGCATACTCTGTGCTGCGAGTTAGACCTCCAGATCTGACTGGAATCAAATTTGTGACGCACCCTGACCATCCTCCTTGAAGACCAACTCGCGCTTGTCATCGTCATTCTCATTCTTTCCGCGCCTGCGATTCTTACCACCCTATATCCCCAGGCATTTCATCAGCATGAGATCGCATAAAATCCACTGTCAGCGTTGTCGACGAACCTTTCCCTTATTCTGCGAGACAATCAGTATATGCTAATTGATCTGCCAGCAAAACTGACAAGCTTACCTTGGGCATGGCTGAAGTAAAATTACAAGGACCTAGGCGGCTGTCCCAGTCGTGTGGTCGGTGCCAGGAGAGACGCTTATATAGAGATGGGCGGTGTATGTATGACTACGTTCTACCGGTACAAACTTGTGGCATGCTCTCGTGGGAATCCAGCATACGCCACATCCTTGAAGCGGAGACGCGGATATTACCGAATGCCGAAGTGACCTCATCATCCTCTGCCTGCTCTAGCCGCACCTACACCGTACGTCGAATGGCACATTGTCGGTGACACCTTAAATTCCTCTAAATCTTTCGTGCATCGCGGAAACCAACCATAGACTACGTTGGACACCCTTCGCCACTGATGCCGTCGACGCGGATGTCTCCTATACTCTCGGGACAGCTAAGACTAGTCGTCGCTTACCTCGTCCTCGGGACATTCGTCACGTATGTGCTACTGCTCGGAATCTCAAAGGAAGCCTCGACATATGCCCAAGATATCAAGAAGAGCCTCTCATCCAGTACGGGTACTTCGATTTGATCATGTCGAAAGAGCTGCTGATTGGGGTTATGAAGAGAACCCTGAATTTGAACAATATGTGCATTTGAGAACCCTGGACGAGAAGGAGCTGGATTTCGGTACGCTCTAATTATGCTATAGAAAAATATACGAGCTTTGAGAGGTGTAAGGTATGCAGGCAACCCCGAGCGGCGAGTAATTTTAGTCGGTGACATTCATGGGATGAATAATTCTCTGAAGTGCGCTTGGCTCTCATTCGCAACGTAAACGCACTCTAATCTTTTCTCCCTCTCTAACTATTGCCAGAAAGCTTCTTAATAAAATCGGATACATACCCTCTAATGACCTACTTATTCATGTGGGGGACATCATCGCCAAAGGAACGCACTCTGGTTCTCTCGCCGTCCTCTCTTACATGGCCTCACATAACATCACGGGTGTGCGTGGGAATCACGACCAACCTGTGATAGAGTGGCGCGCATGGATCGACCGTGTGCTCGCACAAGAAAGCGGAGAAACGTGGCTCGAGGAAATGGAGCACAAGACGTCGAAGGAGCAGAAAAACGAAGAGCAAAGGGCAAAGCAGGAGTGGCAGAAGATCCCGCACGGCTGGGAGATGATGGGCGACCACTACAAGATCGCGCGCGCGATGTCTGCGAGCGAATATGCGTACCTCCTTGCTCTCCCGCTCGTGCTGCACATACCACCCTTGCATGCGTTTATCGTACACGCAGGCATCCTGCCGCTCGATCCGCGCCGCAGTGTTACTTCGCTGCACCAACCGCTTGCTCATGTTCCTTCTACTTCGGAGTACGCTAATAATAATAACAACGTTTCGCAACTTCGCATGTCCCAGGAGCGTGCGGTGCTCGCCGACGTCTCGCAGAATACGGATCCTTGGGTGCTACTGAATATGCGGAGTATCCTTAAAGACAACACCATCTCAAAGTGATTACGCCCTTTCCTTTCTGTCTCCAATGGGTTTTAATCATTTTGATTCATCTATTTTATTTTGTTGAAGAGAGTCTAAAAGGGGTTCAGCTTGGGCTCCTCTATGGAACGCCATTGTCACGCGGTGTGGCGGCTTCAACCTTGACCTTTCTTTTTCTGAGTCCGAGCCCGAATACGACTTGAAGGAGAAGAAAATGAAGCAGAAGCCTTTGCCTTGTCACCCGTCAACCGTCGTCTATGGACATGCGGCATCACGCGGGCTGGACATCAAACGGTGGACGAAGGGGCTCGATTCCGGCTGCGTAAGCGACAGTTTTGCCTTTTTAAACTATCCCTGTGGAGTTATGCTTATGTGGACTGCGCGTAGGTATACGGACGCAGACTCACCGCTCTTGTGCTGTCTCCGCCTGACTCCCGGAATGCCGATGAGTTAGATGAGAATGATGTGGACGCGGCTTCCAACTCGAGAAAGATGACTTTCGGGGACGTGGGCGCAACAAAGACGCGCTTCGTGAGCGTGTCATGTCCAGATCCATGACAAGACCTCCCCTGAGTCCTATGCTTTTTCATACATGAGTAGGTTGATAGAATTTATCCCGCAGCATCGCCGGACGAACCGCCTCTTCTCTGTCCTTTGTCTCAGCGTACAGATAATTATGATTTCTTGTTCTTTATGTAGACACTTTCACGTTCTACCGTGTAAACACTTAGTAATGTTGAGCTTGCGCAGACGCAGGTATATACATATTCTATTTCAAACGAGTAACAATTGACCTAAGTCGCATTGTTGAATACTTGGGAAATGGATTGTGTTGCTTAATGAGTTTTTTTAAAAACTTTAGACGATCCATTGGTGGCCTATAATAAAAACTTAAAAATCCAACATTCGTTGAACAGAAGAGAACAAAGCGAATAAATGTTAAAATTGCGAGAAAGCTATGCTTACAGTTATTAAATGCAATACGAAATATTCAATACAAATGCTAGGAGTCCGTGGTAAGCAAACAATGGTAGTAAAAAAAAAACAATAGCGACGTCTAAATCGATCTGACCCGTTTCGAATCGCGAGAGCTCAATTCTTCAGGCTCATCCTTTTCCCTAGAAGGGCGTTTACGGCTCGTGGGCGTCGGGCTTTCGGGCATAATCAAGCTGGCAGGCGAATGTGCGCCAGACGGATTACTGTCAAAAATAAGGCTGGGGACGTTGTCGGTCCAGTTGGAAGACATTAAGTCAAATGCACGGTTTGAAGCAGCCTGAGATCCATCTTGGGCTTCCTCTCCGGCCTCGTGCGCGGTTCCAGAAGCAACCTGAGTCTCGTCTTCGACTTCCTCGTCGGCCTCCTCGACAGTCTCCGCGATTTTCTTTAGATTCTTCTTTTTCCTCTTTGCCTCTTCAGCATTTTCCGCCTCAACCTTCTCCATCTCCGTTTTAATGGCGTTTTCCTCTTCAAAGGCTCGCATATTCTTCCGTCCTATCTGGTCAGGTGACAATTCGTCGGTATCTTGGGCTTCGTTATGAGTCGCTCCGGCGTTGGACGGAGGCTCTTCGACGGTGGCGAGCGTCTTGAGGGTTCTGTCGATGATATCATGAAGGGATTTGAAGACGGCCTTCGAGTCTCGAAGGGCAACCGGAATCGTCGACAACATGTTCAAAGGGATCCTTTCGTTTTTCTCCAGGTTCTTTTTTATAAAACGATTATTATCCTCAACGTCCTCCGGATCTGCGGATCCTGTGAAAATAAGCACGGTCCGCATGTCCTTTATGCATTTGCGCAGAGGCTCGAAGTATGGTGCGAACTGGCTGACGATATATTTGTCGAAGTCCTCGGCCTTAGCAACCACTGACTGCTTGGCCTGGCGTATGTCTTGCATTGTAGGGTCGTTTTTACCGTATCCAGCCCATTGTGCAATTGCGGATTCTTTAAAGATGAAGTCGCGAGATCGTCGCAAGTTGTTCGGTCCCTCTTGCGCCGTGCATATCCAGCACAGAACGTATAAGATCGACTCCAGATCGTGGTAATAAGCATGCTTGATTTTGTTCTCTTTTTCCGCGACCATCATTTCCAGAGCCTTGAAAGGCAACGTTCCCTGTGCAACTCGGAATGAGATGAAAAAAGAAGGAGAAAAGCAGAATGGCGTACCTTTCGATGTCCTTTTGTAGATTCTTTATTCTGGACGTCGGTTTCGATTGCGGAGTCGAAGTCAATAATATAGCCCCGCCGACGCGAGTTGGGATCCTTCGGATTCTCCCTAGCTAGGACCAGATTTCCAAGGCTGATGTCACGATGTAGGACTCCCCTGTTGATAAGGTCCTCGATTGCTAATGAAAAAGAAGAAGTCAGTAAGGTTCGGTCGTGAAGCGAAAGTGGTCGAAACAGGCTCACTTTGAATGATATCCTTTACTGAAGTCAGCAGCTCTGTCAGAGACTGAAAGTCTTCCAGTGGCTTGCCGTACGGTTTCATCATAATCCGACGGTGCTCACGCGTCTCCAATTTACCGAACAACTGCCATTTCTGCCGGGTCTTCCAATGCTCATTCTCACTCAGAGCTCGTCGGTCCGTCGCCGTCGTATCATTTACTCCTCGGACCTGGACCGTCTCATGGTCAACGATCTTCGCTACCCCTCCGATCCCGGTAGTTTTCTCCATGATTACGTGCTCGAACGTGTTACGAGAGTCGTCCACCCAAGAGTCTTTGATCACGGCGTCTTCTCCCTCGTGCTCGACCAAAAAGCAATTTGTGCCTCTCCCTCGAATCGATGACTCGGCGTAGATGATTTTCTTGACCTTGTATTCGACTTGTTTGAAGAGGATGAGTCTTTCGCCGTCCCTGTGATACATGGTAGGGTCGTATCCGAGATCGATATACTCAGCAAAGAGCAATCCGGCGACGACGCGGATGAGCTTCTCCGGTTCCTCCATGATGTTGAATTTCTCCGACGAGAGAACTCCAGCTCTGTCAAACACGAAAAACGTCATGCGGTTATCACCATCGAGTATGATACCGAGGACAAATCGACGATTTTGTTGAGCATCGAAGACCATGCGGGCATCCTGCTGTAATTGCTTACATGCCCACTTGTAGGGCTGAGGGTGAAAGTTGCTCTTGAATTCCATGACTGCGTGAACACCGGACCAGGTGGGATCCGTGCCCATTTTGGAGTGGTCGAGGACGAGGACGACGCCATCGGGCTTTCGCTTGCAATCCACAGGCTCTTCAGCAGATACCTTGCTCTTGATTATACGAGAGAACTCGCGAGACGCGTCGTTCAGCGGGAGGCCGTATTCCTTACGTATATTCTCTGCGATTTTGTTGAGGTAGTCCGTAATCCTCTGCTTGTATGAGCGTTGACTCCGGTTCCAGTACTTCCACCAGTCCTCAGGCCTACTCCCGTTTGGGTACGTTCCTCCTCCAATCTTACGCTTGAGTTTTCCTAGGATGTCTGAAGCCTTAACGGAGAACATTGAGGCAGCTACAGGATCGTCAGGGTATCTGGCGTGGCCCATACCCAAGGATATGACGCGGTCTGAGAGCTTGTCCTCGATGAGGTTAGGCACGTCGTCAAAGATACCATTGGTGACTTCCTCGATTGACGTGCTTTCCATCTTTCTGTGAGTCTGGGTGGCTCCGTGCTCTCCCGACGGTGTATGTACACTAGAATCGGAACAGAAGAGAGCCGCTTCAGGTCTCGGAATACACAAACCAGGATTTATATCTTGAGCGCTTAGCGGCGGCCTGAGAATAAACAGCTTAGCACTGAGAATTCACAAAGAAAAGTACGTTTAATAGGTACGGATTGCTGTCTCGAAAAGAGTCGGGACGATTCAGAAGAGAGTTGAGATCCTTGCTGCTTGGTGCGGGTTGGCGATGACCTGCTATGGTGCAAAAGAAGGTCACTTCAAGGGAGTTGAACATACTTAGAGCCTGCAGCCTTTTATGGACGTTACACGTGATAGCTGTCACATTTTCAGATACAGGGGAAAGCCACAATGTGATGCTGTGGCTGAAGAGGTGGATGAAATGCTGGAAAGCTGCTGCACGACGAAACACTGTGTTAAACACGTTAGCATGAAACGTTGTTCCATATAAGGAATGATCATTTTATCAAACGGTTGTTTCGTATTGTTCATACTCAAAGCACTGATCGCATATGGTTATGTAGCTACGAGAAATATTGCCACTTCCAGGCGGACTGGATTCCTAGTGTCAGTGTCTCTCTTTTCCATTATGTTTTGCGCGTCACGAAAAAACATCACTCTGAAAGGATCCAGTCGGGCACGCCCGTGTTTGTTGGTTATTGTGCAAGTCGCCAATCTGCAATCTGCAGTGAGGTCTAAGCCACGAGCAAAACAAAACGAAAGAATTTCTTTTCTTTTCTTTTCGTGTAGTTACGCGCCCGTCACAAGTCACGGCATTCACACGCTCATTATAAGGACGAACCGCCGGAACTTGGACCAAACCTGTGTCCAATACTCATCGACAATTCTCCACAGATATGTGGATGCTGGGTTACCATTTTAAATGGCGAACAGTCAAGAACGTGGCGAGGGCCAACAACATCCATGTCAGTATGCCAGAGCTTCTCACAACAGCTGTTGAGAATTTCGTCCGTCGGAAATCGCGCGTCAACTTTTGGATTAGTTACGACTGGGAACACAGACCGATTATCACCTTCCACGAACATGAGGACCAACGCGATCCGACCGGAATAAAATTTAACGAATGGCATATAATTCGTGTCGCGCACGCATTGCAGATGCATCGGGCACCGCGTTGGTACACGGACGAGGAGGGCGTGGCTGATCAGGAAGCAGAGTCCAGCGAGGATGACGAGTTGAATTGGGGGTCATCCAGGCGAAACGCTGAGGTTGAAAGTGACTCAGATGATGATTCCGAGGACGGCGATGTTGAGGACGACGATCTCGAAGATGGAGATATCGAGGGTGAGGATATCGAGGATGGCAATATCGAGGATGTCGATGGTGTGAATGAAGAACATGAGGATGGCGGACCGAACGAGGACTCGGTCGGAACATCATGCGAAGTAACGGAGATAAAGACGGTTTCGGTCGAGGGCCACTAAGGCAATTTTCTTGTATCTGCTGCGGAACACAAACGAGACTCATGGAATGCAGATGTTTTCACAAAAAGAAAACATATTTGGACATAGCTTGCATCGAACATCTAAAGTTCTTTGAATTAGCATTCTGGACTAAAATGTGCCTGTATGACTGACTTTTCTGTTGGTCATACACTCAGGACCGATGCGCAAGGCTCAGACCTGCGTGTAAATACTACTAGACGAGTATAATAGTATTGTTATCATTAAGTAAAGAAAGGTAGACAACGACATGAAAATACTAGTAAACCGATAGCAGATGAGGCATCAGAAACATGAGACTGGACGAGGACAGGCACATGGCATACTAACAGACGGAAACCACCAGTGACCACAGGCACCAGAACATATGTATTAGAGTGAATGTGATGATACCCACGAAACCCGAGAGAAAAAGGCAGTGAGACCGACCGCATTTCCTTCTGGGCGTAATTATCCATAAATCAATATCACTTTAGACCTGTAGATACCATTTCGAATTGTGCTGTCACGAACATCGTAATGGCGAGTACATGTTTTATCTCTGGTTTGACTTAGGAGTTCCTCCCATTTCCATATAGAGCTTCGTTCAGGGAACTAGAACCGCGAGGTTTGAGGGGACGATGCGCAGATTAGCATTTCAAATGAGCGTCCGGACAGTTGCGATCCGGTCGGTCAGCGGTTCCACAATTCGGATATTATCAGAATGGCAAAAGCATTGAGATCATTTCTGACGGTAATTCGATGAGAAAATCAGGAAGTAACCTCGATTCCGGAAGTGGTTTACAACTGGGGTTCGGACATGAGGACAGCAATGTTATTTACATGGCCCAGGAGTGTGCAGTGCTCGCCGACATCCCGCAGAATATGGATCCTAGGTGCTACTAAACATGTGCATCCTTAAAGACTGTACTATCTGAAAACGACTCTTTCTCTTTCTACCTCTGATTGTTTAAATGGTTTTCCACGAAGGAGAATTTAATGTGGCTCAGCATGTGGCTATCGGACGCCATCGTTACGTGATGTGGCAGCTTCAATATTGACCTCTCCTTTTCCAAATTCGAATCCAAACTCGAATCCAGATCAGAGAATAACATTCGTCTACGGACATGCGGCCTTGCACGGCATGGACTTCAGGCGGTGTGGACGAAGGGACTAGACTCTGGTTGCGTAAATGACAACAATACTCGCTCGAAATATTTATGTGAAGGTTATGCTTAATATAGACTGCGCATAGTATATGGACGCAGACTCGTTGTTCTCGTGCTCTCTCGCAAAATGACAGGACGTTTGATGAGGATGATGGAGACGCGATTTCAAACCCGAGAACGATCGATGCGGGAGTGGCGATCTTCCGTGTTCCTTGTGACAGGACACAGATGATTTATGTTTTTTTTTATCTTTACGTAGACACACTTTGCGATCATGTACTTTCTATTGTGTAAAACACTCCGTAATTGTAAGGGCGAATCTGCGCAGACACAGAAGTATAAACATATTCTATTTTAAACGAGATAACAACTGACCTAGGTCGCATTGCTGAAATTTTGGGAAATGGACTGTGTCACTTGGTGGTCTATAATAAGAACTTAAAGATCCAACATTCGTTGGACAGAAGAGAACAAAGCGAATAAACGTTACAAATGCGAGAAAGCTATGCTTACAGTTATTAAATGCAATACGAGATACTCAATACAACTGCTAGGAGTCCGTGGTAAGCAAACAAGGTAGTAAAAAATTAATAGCGACGTCTAAGTCGATTTGACGCGTTTCGACTCGCGAGAGCTCAATTCCTCAGGCTCATCCTTTAAAGGACCATCTCTAGAAAGGCGTTTACGGCTCGTGGGCGTTGGGCTTTCGGGTGCAATCAAGGTGGCAGACGAGTGTGCGCCAGAGAGTCTGCTGTTGGAAGGGAAGCTGGGGAGGTTATGGGTTCTTCTGAAAGGCGGAAAGTTCGGTGCAGGTTCTACAGCCTGAACTTTGCTTTGGTCCTTCTCGTAGGCATCCTGCGCGGGTCCCGAAGCAATCTGAGTTTTGTCTTCGAGTTCCTCGCTGGCCTCTTCGATAGTCTCCGCGATCTCCTCTAACCTATTTTTCTCCCTTTCTGCCTCTTCAGCCTTCTCCGCCTCAATCTCCTTCGCCTCCCTTTTCAAAATGTTCTCTTCTTCAAAGACTCGCATATTCGTCCTTCCTATCTGGTCAGGCGTCAATTCGTCGATATTTTGGTCTTCGCTAGGAGCGGATCCTGTATTAGACGGAGGGACTGGTTCCTCGAGGGTGGCAAGCGTCTCGTCGATGATCTTATGAAGCGAATTGAAGACGTCCTTTTCGTTACGGTCGGCAATCGGTATGGTGACCAAGATGTCCAGGGGTATCGGAAGCCCAGTTTCTCGACACATCTCAAGAAATTCTAACTTCGTTTTGAGTATCTTAGGATCCGAAGATCCTGTAGAGATGAGCAGGGTCCGCATATCCCTTACGCAGTCTCGAAGAGGTTCGAAATAAGGTGCGAACTGGCCGAGGACATATTCGTTGAAGTCATCGGCCTTAGCGACCACCGCTTGCTTGGCTTTCCGAACGTCTTCTACAGTAGGCTCGTCTTTCCCATATCCAGCCCACTCCGCGACTGCGGAACTATTAAAGTCAAAGTCAAGAGATCGTCGCAAGTTGCTTGGCCCCTCTTGTGCCGTGCATATCCAGCACAGAACGTAGAAGATCGATTCCAGATCGTGATAGTATGCGTGTCTGATTTTGTTCTTCTCTTGGTCGATCATCATTTCCAGAGCCATGAATGGCAGCGTCCCCTATGCAACTCAGATTCAGATACGAGCGAAGGAAAGAAAAAAAGAAAGAGCATACCGTTCGGCGCCCCTTCGCACATTTGTCTTCCTTATCGTCGGTTTCGATCGCAAAGTCGAAGTCAATGATGTAACCTCGCCGACGTGAATTGAGATCCTTCGGGTTCTCCCTAGCTAGAACCAGATTTCTAAGGCTAACGTCACGATGCAGGACTTTCTTGTTGATAAGGTCCTCGATTGCTAGTGAAGAAGTCAGTAAGGTCCGGTCGTGGAGTATGAGCGGATAGAAGCAAGCTCACTTTGAATGATGTCCTTTATCGAAGTCAGCAGCTCCGCGAGAGTCTGAAAGTCCTCCAGTGGCTTGCCGTACGGCTTCATCATAATCCGACGGTGCTCACGCGTCTCCAATTTACCGAAAAGTTGCCATCTGCGCTGGGTCTTCCAAAGGTTTTTCCTTCTTAAAGCGCGTCGGTCCGTCGCCGTCGTATCATTCACTCCTCGGACCTTTACCTTCTCGTGGCCAACAATCTTCGCTACCCCTCCGACTCCGGTAATTTTTTCCATGATTATGTGTTCGAATGTGTTACGGGAGTTGTCAACCCAAGAGTCTTTGATCACGGCGTCTTCTCCCTCGTGCTCGACTAAGAAGCAATTTGTGCCTCTCCCTCGAACCGATGACTCGGCGTAGATGATTTCCTTGATCTTGTACTCGACTTGTTTGAAGAGGATGAATCTTTCGCCGTCCCTGTGATATATGGTAGGGTCGTATCCGAGATCGATATTCTCAGCAAAGAGCAATCCAGCGACGACGCGGATGAGCTTCTCCGGTTCGTCCATGATGTTGAATCTCTCCGAAGAAAGGACTCCAGCTCTGTCAAACACGAAGAACGTCATTCGGTCGTCACCGGTGAGTATGACACCGAGGACAAATCGGCGGTTCTGTTGGGCAGCAAAGACCATGCGGGCATACTGCAGCAATTGCAGATAAGCCGCCTTGTAGGCCCGAGGGTGAGAGCTGCTCTTGAGCTCCATGACCGCATGAATATCGGCCCAGGTGGCATCCGTGCCCACCTTGGAATGGTCGAGGACGACGCCGTCGGGCTTTCGCTTGCAATTCACGGCCGCTTCAGCAGGAGCCTTATCCTTGAACATGCAAGAGAACTCGCGAGAGGTGTCGTTCGACGGAAGTTCGTATTCCTTACGTATATTTTCTGCGATTTTGTTGAGGTAGTCCGTGACATTCTGCTCGTGGTGGTTTTTGTCCCGTTTCCAGTCCACCCATTGCTTCTGCTGCCACCAATACGTCCCTTCTCCCGTCGCACTCTTGAGTTTGCCTAGGATGTCGGAAGCCTTAAACTTGAATTTCGCCGCGGCGACAGGATCGTTAGGGCATATGGCGTGGCCCATGCCCAAGGATATGACGCGGTCCGAAAGTTTGTCTTCGACGAGCATGGGGACATCTTCAAATATGCCGCTGGTGACTTCCTCGTATAACGTGCCTCCCATCTTTTTATGAGTTAGGATCACTCCGCTGTCTCTCGTTACAGTAAGTGAACCAGATGAAAGCCCGCGCGGAGTAGTGTGAGGCCTCGCGTCACACAGACCGAGGTTTATGTCTTGAGCGTTTCGCCGCGGTCTGGAAAGAAACAGCTTAGCACAGAGATATCACAAAGGAAAGGTAGTTGCGCGTCTATTACTCACGGAGTGCGGCCTCCAGAAGGCTTGGGAAGATTCGGGAGGGAGATGCAGTTCTTGTTTCTTGGTGCGGGATGACGACGATCTGCCATGGTGCAAAAAGGTCACTTCAAATTAGAGGGAGGAGGAGGAGGGAGTTGAACATACCTGGAGACGCATCTACTGGCTTTTAAGAACGTTACGCGTGATAGCGGTCACTTTTCCAGCCACAGGTTGAAGCCACAGTGGCTGAAGGAAAGAAGTTTATGCGGTCACGCGGGGGGACGTGGTGGTTGAAGGATGAAAAGTTGAGAGTTCAGCCACACGACGTGACGCGTCAGTAACAAACGTTGTTCCTAATAAGGAATGACCCGTTACGCGACGCGACAGACTTCTATTGTTTCGTATTGTTTATGCTCAAAGCACTGATCGGATATCGATCAGATATGGTTTATTCTAGAATTGCCACGCTGCGGATTTAATTCTGCACAAATGTTCTTCTTTTCCATTGTGTTTTGTGTCGCGTAAAATTTCGCTCTCAAAGGATCTGGGTGTTCGAGTCGCCCTCGATAACGGATCTTCCGAATTAAGATGCGCCTAAACAGGAGGCCGAATGTGCTTGTGCCGTTTTGAGCTCAGTGCTTCCGTCCTGCCTGGAGGTTCCGGCCCTAGACGTAAAACTAAAAGAGGCAAATCTTCAGCAAAACTGTAGCCTATGTCTGAATGGGCATTTGCAGCGAAGTTGTAAAAGGCCCGAATGATATCGTACAGTAAATTTCAGTGGTGTCTACACTCCAAGTACCGTTCTCAAGATAGAAGAGTACCATAAAAACTAAAAGTGGACCCAGAACTGCATACATACTCTACCTCATAACCTGCCAATATCCTTCATTATCACTAACGGCGCAGGAGCACGGAAGGAGAGATAGGCTTTGGGGTTGATTGCAATCCGGATACGATGTAGAACCCTTCGTGACTTGAACGTGCCGGTGGATGCGTCGGCAGAGTGTGTAGGCGAGAGCTTTGTGAGCTGGTTGTGGTTCCTGTGGCTGGCATTTCCGACGGAACGGAGCTCGGAGTTTTGATGTTCAACGCATTTGTCGGATCGGCCATTCTATGAGATTATCTACCAGTTCTGTGTTCGCTCAGGTCGACGAATCGAAGAGGGTCGCGGTAATAACAGATCCTGGACTCACTTGAACTGGAGGATCATTCGGCGATGACAAGTCACTAGCGTTAGTTTCTGATGGGCATCATGAAGCCTAAAGCTCACCTAGACTTACTTCACCTAAATTTACGATGTTTTGAAAAGAAAGTCGTGTGTGCCTAACTTTCTCTGGGTGCCTATAGTTTGAAAGAGAGGGAAGTTCAAGCGCACGATGTCCATAAATAGTGTTGTAGTCGAGGAGATCTAAAATTCGAACTCCGAAGCTCCGGTGACGCGCTCTCGGCACGTGCCTTCCATTAGTACTCATTCTGCATGGTTATGATTTATGTTGCAGCAGCCAAATGGTCATATATAAATATTTACGACAAACTTTTTGCGTACAATAATTATACAAGTTCATGTTCAACTTCGAGGAACAGCATTGGCTAGTTCTTAAATGATGAAGTAAATACCCGTATCCTGCGCATTTGTACCAAGTATGTGAGTATGTAGTTAATACTCGTATTATGCAGACGGAGAAACTCACCATTGGGTGCGAGCTTGACAGCTAAATAGACGAGTATATGTTCAGTTTTAAACCCGAGACCGATTGAACATTCTAAAAAGACGGACCTGCGGTTTCTGACTGTATTTGTCCCGAAGAATACCCCGGAGATTCATTAGGAGCTCCTGATAGGTCTGTTGTGGTTGTTGACCTAGTTCAGACGCGCGCGTTTTACTTAGCCAACAAACAAGGGACGAGAAGATATAGTAAGTACATACTTAATGAGCTGACAAATGCCTAGAGATAGAGCGTCAATAAGTGTTTCAATGTGATAATATGATCTCGCTACAGTATGAGCTTGAAAGGACGTACATAGCTCATAGCACCAGTCGCACTCCCCGCCTCGACTGTGTCCGCGCTCGTTTGCGTGTCCTTGCAACCGCTCCATGATATCTAAACGATCACGTCGTGTAAACCAAAAAGTTAGTTTTTGTTGCATGATTTAGGAGAAGTAACCAGCTGAGAACGGGCGAGAAAGTAGAAGAAACCAACCACGTCCGCAGAGCTTGTTCGAGTCCTCTTCGAGTACTCCTCCGCTTTCTGCGTACTACCCGTTGCGGTTTTGAATAGACCCATCGCACCCTTTAACATACCCTGCATATCTTTCTGCGCGTACGATTTCGCCAAGCCGAGGACGCCCTGTCCCGCTTCAGCCATAAGGTTTGGTTCTTTGATCTTGCCTTCGTGGGAGTACTGTCAACAAAAAAGAAGGGATTCATTTGTGAGGTGAGCTCAAGAAGGACTAAATACGAACTATGTAGGGCAGATCTACGAAAAATGTGGTGCTGAGATTTATCATATTCGTTTACGGAAATCAATAAAACTTACCCAGCGCTGAACCCGAGTGACAGGACTAGACCAAAATATGAAAACAAACTGGTAAATTACCTTGAACTTGGCATACACTGGGAAATCGAGCTTACATCAAAGATTGCCGTCAGGCGGCACCCCGCGGGTAGCGGTTTCACCTTGAAAGCAGAATACAAATTTGTGTCTGAAAAATAACGTGACTACATAGGGAGAGAAAACGCACCATGATGAAGTGCATGTCCTGGGAAAGAAAGAAACAAAGACCGTGTTAAATCTAGCTTTTTTGAAAGCCGGAAGACCTACATCGTCAACGATATGGCCAGCTTGTTGGAAGTCTACTGGGTAGATGACTGACCATCGTTTTTATGAGTTTCAGCGTGAGTTCGAGAAGTGTAAGAAACTGTATAAGACAATCACCTTCGTCGTAGCCGTCAGCCTCGTCGCCGTCCAAATCCTTGGTCTGACCACCATGTCCCGAGTCTATGAGGGTTTCAAGGTTAATAACTATAAAAGACGACTTTCTTATCACCAAATAAGTCGACGTACAGTGGAAGAAGAGCGAGTCGTTAGGCTGAGCATCACGCACGAGCCACTGCATTGCTTCTAGCTACATGTCCAAATTAAGGCAGATAGAAAACCGCAGTCAGTAATGCCAAAGCTATGCTTTGCACTAGCACTAACGATGTTGTTCTTTGTCGGAATCTGACGCGGGTTGCGTGCGTCGTCCGTCAGCATAACAATGTCGCCATCGTTATAGCCGCGGCCTGCTCACATTCGAACAGAACAAATTAGAAAGATGTGAGTTTACGCAAATAAAGGTGCAACAGAATTGTAAAAACGAAACCCGGCGCACCAATCAGGAACCGATGGATATTCTGGGCATCGTTGATGCAACCTTTCAGCTCCGCGTCTTGTCCGACGTAGTTGATCCCGATCTGTGATTACCCCACATCCGCAAAGTACATCAAAAATAAGAACGCGCTATAGGATACAAATACAAGCAGGTGGAAGGGAGAAGTACGCACGCAAAGCGCTTTCTTCCTGCCGGTACACTGCGAATACTGGAAGTACGGCTGCATGTCGCGGTTGTCGTTGCCCTGGAAGTGTGGGCCGTAGTTTTGAACACCGTTCGGGGGCATGTGAGGTGGTCCGCCTCCCAAAATAACAAGCTGGAGTTAGTATGGCGATCGCATATGAAGTAAATGATGGACAGACGTACTGGGCGCGGGATAGGAGTTATAGTTCGGAGCGGGCGGCGGGCCTGAAGGCGGGGCGAATCTGGGAACATCGCTTCATAAGTTTGTCATCAAAGTTATACAGAGTGTGCTGTAGCTTACGATCCCTGTCCACCATTGTACCCTCCATAGCCGCTGATCGACGCATCAGCACGCCACAAAATATACAATCATACAGATGAGGCAGAAAACATACCCTCCGTACGAAGGCACCTGGGTTGGAGGCCCAGGTGGCGGCATATAAGACGGCGCGTATCCACCCCCGTACTGGCCCTGGCCTGGCGGTGGTCCCGGAGGTGCATACCCGCCACCATAACCTCTGCTGGTTCGCGCATTTATTTATTATCACCGTAGACAATGTGACCTCAAATGGACTCACCCGTATCTGTGGGGTACGTTACTTTCGAATCAGTGAGGTTCAGTGAGCCCAAGAGCGTGCATGCTCACCCCGGTGGTGGCGATGGAAAGCCCGGTGCTTGACCAGGCGGAGGACCAGGCGGGGGCGCAAGCGGAGCTCCAGGAGGAGGCCCGTAACCTCGCTGGTGGTGCTGGTGATGATGGTGGTGTTGGTGGGGATGTTCGGCAGCGCCAGGATTGTTACCCCACATCGTTGAGTGTCAAGTGTAAGAGGCGTCAAATTCGATGGAAGCGCAGTTGAGCGCGTCGATGTATGATTAGTAAGCATAGCACCTGATGCGATGCTGACCAATAATCTGCTTAAGGTGAATTCCCACCGCCAATCGGCTATGTCCTTCTCATTCATCTTTTAACAACAGCCTGCCACTAGTTTCTCTGCGACGTCCGTCTTTCGTTCCATCTATGACTGCTACAACTGCTTCTGACCACGACACACGACCGGCCACCCCTATCGTCTGAGCCCCAAAATTTTCCGGAAGGGCACAACCACGTGTCTCTTGCGTCGGCAAGACAATTCTCAGCATGAAATACATTCCTGGGTAGCTCTCACCAGCTTGATCTAAGTAGCTCACATACTCCCTGCTTAACTCTAGTATCACTGATATTCACGACGGAGCTCATCCAGCGTACAGAGGAAGCTTATTGGTGGATAGACGAAGTCCACTAGTCGGAAAAGCTCTCATACTCCTGCTTTCCGACAATGCTTTTGTTTTGGCTTCTTGACTACTTTCCAGCCATTTCATAAGGCTGAATTTCCGAGCGGTACTCAAGAGCCGGCCTGAAAAGACTCGATTTTCCATGAAGTGACGGATTTGACTTGCTACGGGATGTCCCAGCAGGGGCCGATATCGATGATTTCTTCTAATCTGCGTTTACTCTGCTGAGGACACCCCTCGCCCCTTCTCCCCACCACCACTGTGGGTGGAGGTGGGGGAATTCAGTATCCAAATCTTGACATACAACGCGAAACCTTGAGGCACAGCCGCTCTTTTCGAAACAGGATCGTACACGATCACAAGTGGAAACAACCGGTGCTATGGTCTCATCTTACAAATATCTTCTGGTTAACATGAACTTTACAGAAAACTTTTAAGAGATGCCTACTTAAGCGCAACAGGATAGTGCTTGAAGACTATGTTCTCCATGCTGCATCCGTACTCCTCAAAGACCTGCCTAAACCGGCTTTGCATTTTTTTTTTCTTTCCGACCAAACTTGTCGATGAGTCTTCAGAGTCAAAGGCTGGTATTTGGACTACGCTGACATGATTGGCGAAGGATATGCAGGAGGTGGTGAGTGTGCACTAAATGATGATTTGGACACTGCGCGTTTCGAGATGGAGCCGCTGCTCATCATGGAAGAGGGCTCTGCGGTGTTAAAACTCACATTTTTCCTACTTCGAATACAGCCGCAGGAAGACATGACTTTGTGTATCGTAACACTTCATCACACCCACACGGCTACGAATATAATTTCTATCGTCTTTCTTCAAGGATATATATAACAGCATTCGGAACATTGTTAGGCCTGTTCATGATTCCTTCCGGCATGATATTAACTCGTTCTCTTACAGTGAATGTTCCAGATGAACCTTAAAACATATCCCATCTTTCGATTATCTGTTCACTCGAATAAATCTGCTCACTCGCTCTTCTTGAATTTACAGTACACAATTCTGTGAGATGAATATACATAGCTATTTATAAATATTTCGGGACTATGGTACATATCTATCCGTCTAGGCTCGGCGTTCGCAGAGCAACAGTCGACGCTCTGTCGCGCTCCCCTTGCTCCTGTCCCCGCTGTTTTCGTATGGATTCCACGTACTCACGAATCCTGGAAGCCGGGAGCGTATCGTCCACATGCGTAGTGTCTTGCGTAAAGGCTGTGCACTCTGTCCGGCAACTCACCGGATCATATTTGAACACATCGTCCATCTCGCGTCTGGACAAAAAAATAAAGTGTTCATAGCCAGCACGAGGGAAAGCTGAACAAAAAAAAAAGACGAGGCACGCACAGGTCCTTGCACAAGACGCCGTGCATCCTCAGACAGGTCCGAGGGTGCTTCCGGCTGTGAATGCATACTTCGCGCCTACAGTCCTGATTCTAGAGAACGTGTTTGCACTGACAGTCAGTTTCGCTTAGGTGCTCTCAAGATGATGAAACTCTGACCTTAGTGTATATCTATAACGCACACACGCACAAAAGGAATAAACGACTGGACACGTCTTTGAAAGAGCTGGACAAGATAATAACACACGTTTTCTACAGCGCCACATCCGTATACCGTCGTGTTTCTAAGGAGAGTTATTCGTCAAATTCGTACGCGGCTTGTCAAGCAAAAGTAAGCAACGCTCACGACTGAAAGAAACACATGGTTAGTGTTCGGGGGAAGGAAGTTATCCAGGACGTCGGTAAAAGAGAGTGAGTACTCGTATGACGCGCTGTCAGTCAATTTTGCAAGTAAGCTGAGCGCGACGCAAAGTAGTGTAGGGCACAACATGCAAAGTTCGCGGAGCTAAACGACACTAATTCATCAATAAGCAGAGCGATGAGCGAAATATGCTGCAAATTGTACTTAAAGATAGGAGAGAAAATTGGGGATGCAAAACCGGTTGAGTTTTTTGAAATTCCTAGCAAGCTTGTTTTGCACGGAGGAAAGCGACATGGGCCGCCTGACCATAGTTCAAGTTCCATTTTTCCAGTAGATTTAAGCACCGAGTTCATGGTCAGCGAACGGCCATAGTCGAGTCTCTTGCAAATTGAACATGTGAATGTCCAGGAGCAGGAAATTTCGTAAATGATGTCGCCTTGCAAAAAGTAAAAACGAGCGATTTATCGTGGGAACAGTTTTTTGTTCAACTTCAGGCTCGCGCTCGTCGTTGGCAACGTTATCAAGGGCGGCGGGCGACAACGACGGCGCCTTCCTGTCTGACAGCGAAGCCGATCTTAGTTCGGTACGCGAATTCTATTTTATGATCAATTTTGCACGAACATAAATTAATTTGTGCATTCGGAAAAACTCTGCTTCAAGCAGATTTTTCGAACGAGTCTCAAACCGCTTTTGAATTTTCGTCAAATCGTCTCGAGCGCCCTGCCGAATCGTGCAAAGATGGCCGATGCTCCTCCGCCTGCACCACCCCAAACTGTCCGGACTCCTCCGCAGTTTACACCAGTACCACCACCACTCTCCATCCTAGCAAATGCTCCGCTCAGAGAGCCCGCGGCACAGCCCTCGGACAAGGCATCGCGATGGACGCCGCGCGACGACCTACTGCTCGCGGACGCGCTCGTCATCCAGAAGTCTCTCGGGAGGAACCGCGACGTCGTCTTCACAGCAGAAGCGTGGACAGCTGTCGCAGAGCACATGAAGGGCTCCGAACTCATGAGCGGCGGTGCGCAGAAGACCGTCACACAGTGTAAAGCGCGGTGGCAGCGGGTGAGCTTCTTGGTTTTCTTACTTCCGTTCTTTGCGCAAACTCAATCTCGGATGCTGATTTGCAAAACGCACATAGTTGAAAATTGAGTACCGCGTCGTGAAGCATTTGCGCTCGCAACCAGGGTTCTCGTGGGATGAGTCGTCCCAGATGGTTGTGGGCGCACCGGCGCTCTGGGATTCCTATATCGCGGTGCGTATGTCCTCTTTCGTCGGCCCCAACACTTGAAAATGGATCACGAACCTTTGGGGGCTGCGTTATAATGCAGGAGCATAGAGATGCGCAACCGTGGCGCAAGAAGGCTTTCGCCGCATACGACAGAGTGAAGTATCTTACCGAGGATGAGAATGGAAAGGAATACGCGGACAACGACCAGTTCAAGAGACGTTGGAACGGATCTGTTCAAAGGCAGGATAGTCAGGCAGATGTGCCGATGTCGGATGGTTTCTCTTCTACTCATCCGCCAGGCTCTGGTGTGTTCTCGATCTCTGACCCATCCGGTCCTAGCCCGCCGAGCGTCCCTATGGCATCCCCTGAGTCAGACATCTCGATCCCCGCACCATTCAACGGAAACGGAAACGGTGCTAGTCAACAGGTAGGCATGACTTCATATCACGAATGAAAAAGAAAACTCCATCCACTGAAATATATTTCGTTAGTATCAAATATCGGCACCTTTGACAAGTGGCGGCAAGCGCAGAAAGTCACCGCCTGACAACCAACAGAGTGCCACGCCCAAGCGCACCAAATCAGCCTCCTCGGGGCCCTTGCAGTACCCCAACGGCTTCGCCGTCGCCTCACCGCCGCACGTTTTCCCGGCCCCTCCGCCTGTCCCCATGCTAATGACCCGAATGGCGACGGCGATCCAAGTCGTTGAGGAGACCGAGGGTCTGCCGGACGACGAGTTTGTGCGAGCCGTTCAGCTGTTCCAGCGCCGCCCAGAAGCGGCCGACGCGTACCTTGCAATACATGGCAAACGCACCCGATCTCTGTACCTGAAAGCGGAAGTGGAAGACTTCTCGCGCTCGCGGCCTGGCTGAGCAGCAGCGCGTGGATGTTCATCCTTTCGAACATGTAAGCTCCCGATCTATTCTTGTAACCCGGGCCTTTTATAGTCTTTGCTAGTCAATATCACCTTCTCTTGATGGCTTGATTCAGTGGTGTTCACTTGGCGTTCTCTTATCAAAATTTTAGATTATTGCTATTCATCTCGCTGCGTCGAGTTAATTATATTCCTGTTCGCAGCCTTTCTTCCTCCGCCTTGTGTTTATTCTTGTTGCTAATTGAGTCTTGTTTAGTGCTTGAATGTATCTTATGTACTCAGGATGATACCTAGTTTCACTTTTCCTGCGGTTTGTGCTTGATGCGCCGGAACCAATGTCATTACATTTCCTCCGGCTTTTCCCGCGGCGAGAGCATTCAGATCAGAGCTTGATGAGTCGCAACTTCCTATACCGCATGGCTATGCCGTCTCCTGCGTTTCTTATCAAAATTTTGTGGCTCATGTGTTCACTCCGTCAACCGAAGCCAGATGTTTCGTTTCGTCTCTGAGGTTGTCTCAAGGGCACGGGCGGCCCGACATATTGCGCTACTTGCAGCGACCGAATCATGGGACCTGTTGGATATATTAATTACCATGAATTGAACCGGTTCCGGCAGGCGCTCTCACTGCGCCCTGGCGAGATTCCTGGACTCCGACAGGCGCTCTACCTGCAGGTTTGCTCGGCAAACAACGGCATGTTTCCCCACCATTCCTATATCATCTGGGGCTGAAGCGGCTGTAACGACCTGCGCTTCGAGCTCATCCTCCTTTCTTGAGCGTGCCTTTCGTTCATGGCTATAGGAACTCATGCAGTGTCGGGGGAGGCTGCGCACCGCCGCAGGTCCCTCGCGGGGAAGTCGGGCTGGGTGAGCGTTGTCCACCTAAACTGTCTTTGAGAGCCGTCTGTGTGCATCTCTTTGTATTGACTGATGGCGTGCTGGGCGCTAGGCGGGCCTTGTACATAATCGTCGCGTCTTTGCGATCGCCGTGTTCGCGTCGCTCGGTGGCCTGTGAGTACCTTCAGACGGCTCTGTAATACGCTTTGAATATGAGTTTGATGATGTATCCAGTCTGTATGGTGAGGATTAAGAGCAAATTACTTTGTTTCAATATGAGCTCACGATAGCTCACGGGCATGATCGACAGGTTACAACCAGGTCAGTTTTTATTGTTCTTTGTCATGTCTCTAGCTGATGCAGTCCAATATATAGGGCGTCTTCTCAGGTGTACTGGGGTTGGTCTTTCGGCGAAAATTTGTTGATCTGAATTTCAACCATTTTGATCTGTAGGATGTACACCTTCAAGCAGCGTATGGGCACTGCCGTCTCTAACACCGCGACGGAGGGCTGGCTCGTCTCAATTCTGGAACTCGGCGCATGGTTCGGGGTGCTCTGCACTGGCTATTTGGCCGACAAGCTCTCTAGAAAATACACGATCCTGCTCGGTAATTGATTTTCTTTTTAATCACTTAGGTGTTGGTCGCTCATGGCGTGTATGTGTAGCTGTGATATTTTTTTGCATCGGTGTCATCGTGCAGGCGGCGGCGTTCCATCCGTCGTCGATCTTTGGAGGTACGTAGCAGCACTAACTCCTGCGGCGAATTCTTTGGTCGAATCTCCCAATTTTTCTATAGGTCGGTTCGTCACTGGGTTAGGTGTCGGTTCGCTCAGTATGGCCGTACCTCTCTACAAGTAAGTTGCTGAGTTGAGATATACTGTCATGTTCTTGGCCAAACTTGACTCTGCACCACCTTAGCGCCGAACTCGCTCCGCCCGAAGTACGCGGCTCGCTCGTTGCGCTGCAGCAGCTAGCCATCACCTTCGGTATCATGGTCTCCTTTTGGATCGACTACGGCACGAACTATATTGGCGGCACGAGCACAACCCAGAGCGAGGCAGCTTGGCGCATACCACTGGCCCTCCAGCTCGTTCCGGCGCTCATCCTCGGCTTCGGCATCTTGCTCATGCCGTTCTCGCCTAGGTAGAAATGGCGTCTTATTATCAAAGAAGCGTCTCACTGATTATGATAAACTCGTTATTTGAAGATGGTTGATCAATCAAGGCCGAGATGACGAGGCCCTACAAGTCCTGAGCGCGGCGCGCCGCCTCCCGCCGGACTCTGATCTCGTCCAGATCGAATTCCTGTATGCTTCTCTGATCCTCTATTGTGTCGTCCTCTTTTAACATGGGTACCAGCGAGATCAAAGCCCAGTATCTGTTTGAACAGGAGACATCACAAATCAAGTTCCCCCAGTTCCAGGATGGCTCCTTGGCTTCGAACTTCAAACTCGGGGTCTACGACTACCTTAGCCTCCTTCGCTCTAGAAGTAAGAACGTTTCGTATATGTGCATCAAAATCCATTCTCATTTATTCCGTGTAGCTCTGCTCATACGGGTCGCCGTCGCCACATTGTGAGCGCAGATTAAGTATGTTTATAACTTGCGTTATTCTGAACCTGTGTAGGACCATGTTCTTCCAGCAATGGACGGGAGTCAACGCGATTCTATACTACGCGCCGAGCATCTTTCAGTCTCTTGGATTGACTGGGAACACGAACTCGTTGTTGGCAACTGGGGTCGTCGGTATTGTGTATGTCTTCCTTCTTAAAAACCCATTCACATTTTGCTGACTGGTTCGAATGTACATAGCATGTTTTTGGCTACGATTCCCGCGGTCATCTGGGTAGACGATTGGGGCAGGAAGCCTGTGCTGTATGTTATATCTCTGGACTGCGCGCAAGGAGCTCACGATTTTATCGTAGCGTCTCTGGGGCTTTTCTCATGGCGAGGTATAGTCTCTTATACATTCCCCTGACTTAGTTAGACTGACGCGCTCAAAGTTGCCATATCATTATTGCCGTACTCACCGGCCTCTTTCACGACTCATGGAACACGTGAGTTGAAAACCTCGATTCTTTGACATGTACTTATCACATCGTCTTGATAGTCACAAGGGTGAACTCATTCTGAAGGCCATTTGATGTAATGCAAATTAAATATGAGCTTTCAGCTTCCGGATGGGCTGCTTGTGCTCTTGTATGGGTCTTCGCCATGGGTACGAACCTCGAATACATCCGGTACTCACTGACTTATACATTTTCCAGCCTTCGGTTATAGCTGGGGTAAAAGATGTCCATCCTTACTAGAAAGGAAACGGTACACCTAACGCACTTTGACGCTTACAGGCCCTTGCTCGTGGATTCTCGTCGCTGAGATCTGGCCTTTAAGTATTCGGGGGAAAGGCGTTTCTATAGGCGCATCATCTAACTGGGTGAGTCTTCGAGATTTATGTCTGCCCTTTACCATTGAGGCTGACATTAACGTTAGATGAACAACTTCATTGGTGAGATATATCAGAGAATCGGTGTTGCGTTTGACTAATGTGACTGCCGGATGATCTTCCATAGTCGGACAGGTAAGACTGAATGTCCTTCATAACCAAGGTGTAAGAAAGTGCTAACAAGTGACCTTGCTTAGGTGACACCAACGATGTTGCGTCACCTCGGTTTCGGGACTTTTGTCTTCTTCGGCGTAAGAACACTCTCGTTTGATAGTTTAGCTTAACTCAACCCCGTTTGCAGGCATTCTCGTTCCTCGGCGGGCTCTTCGTGCTTCTCTTCGTAAGTTCACTTTCGCTTTAGTTTAAGTCTGTATCTCATACTCCAATATAATCACAGGTTCCGGAGACGAAGGGTCTAACACTTGAGGAGATGGACGAGGTCTTCGGCGATGAGGGCGGCAGCTCCGTAGCAGACCAGCAGCGCCTGTTGTCCATCAACAAGCGCATCGGGCTCGATGCATATGTGCTTGACGGCCCTACTGGGGGCGAGGATGCGAAGGAACGTGTCAGCGACGAGAAACTCGAAGTGTCGCATCATGTTTAAGCACGTATTCTTAATCCTTTTCCAAATTTGCTTGTTTTCTCAGGGAAGAGTGTGCTTGCCTCTACAATATCTATCGTAAAGTCGCTCCGTGTTGTAAAATTTTTAACCTCGTGCTCACTCGGAATCGTAGTATATATCATTGTTAGGCCTGGCTTCCGTGAAATGCTGGTTTCTTGTAATATTAAGCCCTATTTTCTCCTTATTACCTTTGCTGTTCTCTATCGACATGAGAGGCAAATAGGATGTTTGTTGTATCTCGAAGCCCAGCTCCTCAAATGACTGACTGTCCTGTGTATTTGTGTCCTGGTAATTTGGTCGATTTCGCGGACTGACATTCTTCATAAGCACTATGTAGTACATAAGTTACTGGTCAATGGACGTCGTTTGACACAATAGATACGCTACATATTGATCGACCATGTAAGATTCAAAACTACGGCAGGAACATACATTAACCTCATTCTAGCAGTATCACATTAAACAGAGACCAAGAGAAGAAAGTAGCGGATAATGATCGCATCTGATCGAGATATAGAGTCAGTAAAGTAAAATGCATTTAGCGTCTGCGAACGGGATTGCGACGCGGTCGAGCAAGAGGCGGCGCTTCCTGCGGCTGTGGCACTGCCGCCTGGACCGCAGGAGCGGGATGGGCATACTGATAGTTCACGTTCACGCCGAGCAGGTGCGGAGGAGGGGCCAGCCCTGGCATCTGCACGCCGCCGAAATGGAAGGGGTACGGGTGGTCTTGGACATGCCGCCGCGCGGCCGCCTGCTGGGCTGTCCTAAGCTGGGCGGCATGCTGCGCGTTGGCCATCTCTCGGAGTGCGTCATGCCGCAGTTGCTGCTCGCGCTGGTGGTCGACCTGTGCACGACGCACGTCCGCCAGGCCGAGCTGCTCGCGCGCCGCCACGAGCCCGCGCTGCATCATTCCGAAAGGCAGGCCGAGATCGATGCCGAAATGTTGCCCACCCCATGCGGCCATCCTCCCGCCCTGCCCAGCGAGGAGCATTGGTTGCACCGCAGGAAGCTGTGCCCGCGCATCCGCCGCCGGAGCCGTCTTCGGCAGCTCGACCTCGAGATCTTTACTGTCGAGCTCTGGGTTCTCTTCGCGCACCTCTTGCATTGCCTTCTCGCGCGCCATGGCGACCTGTAGTAAATGGAAAAGACACAATAAGAAAAAGAATAGTGTCGTCGAACATGATCACTGACCTCTTCGTCGTGGCGTTTTTCAACAGGATCCCAAAGATTACACTTTGTATTTGTGCTGCTTCCTTGACGATTACCGACTGGCCTCTGTTGATGACAGTAAGAGTCCACACCGCAAAATTATCGGATAAAATGACTAACAGAGTCGAAGTGATCGTAGCTCGTGATGATCTGGCGACATATGTAGCAAGAAAGGGTGCGACAATGAGGGCAGGTCATCTTGTTGCACTACAGAATCAAATGCAATCAGTTACAAGATCACGATCGACGGATGCGAACGTCCTTACGCCGCTCTCTTTGACAAATGCTGAACCAAAACATTTAGTCGGACTATAGAAGACAGGAGGAACTTCCCACTCACGTTTCTTGCACTTCGGGCAGTTACGCATGAGAGCCCCGGCTGGAATTTTTTTAGATCCGTTGTTCTGGCTTTGTAGGATCATGCAACTTACTCATAGCCTCCTCAATCTGATGTCGAGCGTCAGAGCCCTTATCTGATTCAGCTTCTGCATATGTCTCACGGTCAGTCATCAGAAACTAAGTGTAATCTCTATGATTTTACCTTTGCAGCTTTTCGGTAAGTGATCCTAGATTTCCTTAAGGATCACTGTGATCGTAGGATAGTAGCGAGTGACTTACGAGTTTTTTGCAAGATCGGCAGCTTACAGCACTGCACTCCTCACGTTCGCACCTGAAGAGCTTCTCTTCTGGATTCTCAATCACGACCTTGTACTCGCAGAATGGGCATTCCTCGAGCCCGTCGAGGCCCGCAGCCTCGATCTCCCTTGTCTGCTTCACGCGGTGGTACAGGTCAAGCAGCTTCGGGGAAAGGAAACGAGCGAGCTCGGTGTCTGAGAAGGGCACCTTACACCCGGATTGATCCATGCACTTGATGTTCGGGTCGTGCTGCCCAAGCAAGTTCTCGACGTATGACGTCATGCACGAGCTGCAGAAAAGATGCGCATCGGGGCATTGGACCATCTTATCCTGCAACAAAAATCAGTATAAAATGAGAATGGTATTTTTGAGACGTACAAAGGCATAACGCGAAAAGCAGCACCCGCATTCGATGCCGTCTTCGCATTCTTCATCTTCGTCGACTGTCTGCGCGTTCGACTGCGGAGCGCCGCCTTGGAGCAGCTCCAATAGCCATGCAAGCTCGCGCTCGAACTCCGCATCGTGATCCTTTCCTTTACCTGCTACCTTCGAGGCTGTTGATTTCACTTTGAATGGCCGAGGAATTTGCTTGAGCTGCTCGCGGAGCGACAGATGCGTCGGTGCGTAGAGCCTGTTGTTCGCTACCAAAGTATGCCGGAGATGCGGAAGAGGGATATACGGAAAGTCAAGCATAAGCTGGTTCTAGTACGGAGTTAGTTCAGAAATAAAACAAGCAGACTACCGGACGAACTATAGACATTTCAATATAGTGTGCCCCGCCCTCATAAGGCCTGTTTCTGGTCCCGTAGTCCTTCTTGGGCGCTTTAGCAGGAGGTCGCGACTCGGCATCGTCGGCGTCTTGCTTTCGCTTGCCTTTGTTGCGCTGCACTTTCGGGTAAGGGCTCTCAAAAAGGAGATGCAATACTGTCATGACGACTTGATCACCATACGCTGGAAGATGCTGTGCGATGAGAGCAACGACGTGCTCTGGTTGCACGTCCGGAACAACTTCGAGTATTTGGGACAAATATTCGTCTATAGGATCGACGACCTCGTCTCTTGTGACATTGTTGACAGCAGAGACAGGAGCTTCATCCTGAGTAGCACCGTACCGTTGCTCATTCGTCAGGTCATTAAGTGGCTTGTCCAAATTTTTTGTGTTGTTTGTTGTAGACAGTTTCTGCTGTGATCCAGAAGTCCCAGAAGACAAAGAGAGTACTGAGACCTCCCTCTGGACCGGACGAGAAGGACCGGCATCGACATCGGTGAGGTCAATAGCTCGCGAGGAGTCTTTTCCAGTTTTTTGTCGCTTTCGCGGCCGAGGAGGAACGGGCAGTCCGTCGTCGCTGTCACTGAGGACAATCACGTCGTCGTCTGGAATTATGTTAACTTTTCGGCGGGGTTTCGGGCGATTTGACGGGCCAGCACTGGGCTGCCGGGACATGGACCTTGTCTGCCTCATGGTGCTCATATATCAAGCCAGCGTCGACGTTGAGCTCGATGGCGACGACGGCAGCGACGACGACGAGGTCGGATGTCGCAAAGAGAGACGCGTCCAAAGACGCGTGCCTGCCAAATGTGCGTGCATGACCCCTTGACACCTGTGGCCGACCGCGGCTGTCACCGATGCACGCGTCGCCGACGACTTGCGGGGAGCGCTACAGAACGCGCCGCCGTTTCTTTCGACGTCTTTGGTCACCGTTGGCGATGTCGTCCGGCCTGGACGAGATAGTGGTGCGTCGCTTTCGGGCTTCATGCCATAATAATCTGACCGGGTTTGAGTTTAGATCAGGAAGAAGCGCCGTCGAACAGCCATCGACCCATGTCTGGGTTATTACAGTCTGAATGCCGTCGACGCGGCGCCGACCGTAGCTGATGGTCAACTCAACTCTGCAATTCCACCTCACATCGCCGACGTACGGAATGGCCAGGGTGGATCGCAGAAGAACATCTCGTCCGACTCCGTGCAGGCCATTACATCGCCGTCGTCAGCCGACGCGGCAATCGTGACGGTGGACGACTTTCTACGCCAACAAGCTATGTCGAGTACAAGGCATTGCAAGACCACTTACAGTAGCAAGAAGAAACGAAGAGCACCGCGCCGGGTCCACCTTTCGGACAATGATGCTGACCCTCCCGCTGATGCTAATTCATCTGATGACTCGGACAATTCGATTGTACGCCCAGCAACTCGTAAAGCCAAACCAATCAAGACCAGAAAGTCCAAGCAAGCCACTAGGAAGTCTCGAAAGGAAACAGGTCTGACCTTCTCGAAGCGAATGCAGCGTGCTGCTGTTCTTTCGCGCGTAGACCAGGATGTCCAAGACGATATGCTCTCCAGGACCCCGCTTCCTTTGACTCTAGCCCCGTTTGATCCTCGACCATCACCCACTTCTCCACTTCAGAACAAGAGGGCTAGGCTCGTTGATCCCCGCTTTCCTCGCCAGTTAGATTTTTCGTTCTCAATGAAGGAAAATCTCCCTACTAAACCGAAACCTTGTCAACCTTTTTCGCGTTGGGATTTTCCTAGCAACCTGGGTTTTGAAGCGTCGCCAACCGTGTTGGTGAAGAAGTCCGCGACTAAGAAGCCCTCATACTCATCGACACTCACACCTCTGAAGCTTGTCTCGTATGAGGAACATGATGAGGCGCGGTCGGCCAAGTTCGGCCAGTAGGTGCTACCTTGATGACTTGAGAACTGCACTGAGAACTTCTTTCAGAAAAACCGCACGTAGGACACATCGCACAGTAACCCCTCTTGTCTTTCAGCCACTTAGTAAAATACCGCTGCCGTCGTCGTCAGAAACCGACGAAGAAAATCCATTCTCACCACTTACAACCAATAAAAATCCTGTACATGATGACCAGTCACTTGTATCTGCCCCGGTTACTTCTCGAGCAGCTACTACTAGTGGTTCTCGAGGGGGTGAGGGTTGTGTGGTTGACCAGCCGATGCATCTTTGCACTCCCGTCGTTCTCGCTCCAAACACGCCTCCAGCAACGGTTCTGGACGTGTCGACAATTTATCACACCGAACCGCCTGCAAATGCTCTTCAAAATTTAGAGCTCGCCTACGCGTCATCAGGCGCGTCTGACGATCCTCTGCTCGCTCCATCTTCCGCAAAGCTCGAACGCAGCTCGTCTCCACACCACGCTCCGCAATCGTCTCAAAAGCCCATGCGCGGCTTAGGCTCTTTCCTCGGCAGCCTGATGGAAACGGCGCGCGGCGTCCTCATCACGCAGTCCCAGTCTAAGACCCAATCGGACGGTACCCGCGACAAGCCGTCTGCTGAGCCCCTCCACAAGACAAGACGGTCTGCGGTGCGCCGCAAGGTTGCTGTCTCCAGCCCGACTCGCGATGCGAAGAGGGGGAGCGGGGAGAGTCAGGCAACAATCAGGAAGGCACTGTCGATGTCGTCCGTGTCGGCCTTCCTCGCGCACGAGTCTGCTCGTGAAAATCTGCTGACGCGGTTCGCGTCTGTGCAGCGCACGCCGCCATCACGCGACCGCCCGGAAGCCGCGCTTGCCCCGGACAGTCCCAACTTTATGAACAAGCTCTGCCTTCCCATGGACGGCATGGAACGCAACACGTCTCTCCATCTCTCGCCAACCCTTCTAGATTTGCTGAACGACACCGATTCGCGTAAAGCTCAGGTTCTTCTGTCCCCGATGTCATGAAGCTAATTCATTTCTTTCTATTGTACGAGTATCGCCCGCTACTGCTGTATGCCGAACATTCTTCGAGTAATTCTGTATTGGACTGCGATGTTTTCTTTAGAGTGCTGGGGTATGATTATCGCTATGTATGCCACATGGTGTTGCCATGTTGTATATCTAGACAGGTACATACGATGCGAGCTCATAGAGCATGTATATGTAGACGCCTAGGAACCCTTCGCAAGCATCCTGGCCAAGAATTTATACATCTATGCACGGCTCAGGAAGTAAAGTGACTCAAGTATCCGTCAAGGTAAGTACACGAACAGGAAAATAAAATAAAACCATTCGAAAAGCAACTGCTGACAAATACTGCTAGTTCTTTCGAGAATGGCACGTGCTCAAAGCGTGTCACCGTGGTAGCGGGGTTTAAACTTTAAATATCCTCGCAGGTTCAGTCAAGGTCAACAAATTTTCAGAACGGAAAATCGCCATGACCTGACCTGACCTGGCCTGGCCTTTGTGAATGCTAAAATCTCGGTTCGGCTAGGGCATGCTTGACTACTGAGTGCTTGCGGAACAAGTTTCTACATGTATGTGAATACCTTTCTCATCCCCTCAGACAACCGAGAGGTTTGGAGGGCATCATTCTTCACGCTTTTAGCGTCAAGTGGGAAACGAAATACTAGTGGAGATCGCCTTCATTAGAAATTTGTTTCGTATTTGATGATGTCGGCACTGGTGAAAAATCCTGACGAATCGCTTTAGATTATTCACTTTGCTGGATAGTCTAGACCACCTTGGAGCGAACAGCGAACGACAACAACCTCATATAGAATTATACCTCAGTATTCAATAGATAAACTATATTTTCTTCTTCAAATCAGTACACATGTGGTTTCTGTTTATTTCAGTACATTTCTGCCAGGAAAAAAAAAGTCAAAACCTCTATTGCAGACTCTTGATTGCTGTGGTAAGATCTGCTTTGAGCTTCTTGAGTTCCTCGACCGCAACCGCGATCTCGTCATCCACCTCTTTCGTCTTCGGCGTCTTCGCCTTCAGGGTGCGCACGACCTCTGCCTGCGCAGCGGCCGTCTCTTCTAGCGCAACTATCTCAGGTGTCTTCGGGCCTGCATACACTACGTCCTTCTTGGCCGCTTTCGCCGCGGCCGCGGCCTTCCGCTTCGACAGCGCCGGAGTAGGGACCGTGCCAGGCGCACCCGCAGGCTGTACCTCGACGACATCCTTCTTGCTCCCGGCAAACTGCGCACGCCATGTCTCCGCCATCTCTTCCTTGATGGGTTTGAACAGATGCTCAGGCTTGCCAAGCACGTGTCCCGGGAGAATGTCGATGGCAAACGCCTCGGGGACGGTGCGCACGGGTGCGTTAAGCTGCACGAGGATCGCTGTGGCTGTGGCTGGCATGAACGGCTCGATGACCACAGAGAGTATGTATATGAGGTTTACGGCGCGGCAGAGAACCTGCGCACAGCGTGTCGGGTTAGACTCTCTTAGAGCGGTGCCGAGGCCTGCAGACTGTAGATAGCCATTTCCGCGCGAAGAGAGCTGCATGACGATGTGCAGGCCTTGACGGAGTTTAACAGCCTCCAGCGTGTCAATGTACTGTCGAAGAAGACTGTTGATGTCCGTGACGAAATCCGCGTCATGCTCGTCGTTCGGGGAAAGAAGGCCGCCTGTATCACTGCCATCGGGAACGATGCCGTCGTAGTTCTTAGCCACGAACGTCAGCACCCGGTTAATGAAGTTCCCGAAACTGCGAGGACGTATCTTAGCGAAGAACTGAAAAGCACGATCAATTCGAAAACGTACTTTTTCAGCAGAATGTTATTGTTTGCCGCAACCTGTAAAATTAAATCAGCGCGAACATCGATCCACCGAGTCGTCCGAGGACTTACACACTCTGCCCACGAGAACATTGAATCTTGCGTCTCCGGTCGTGAAGAAAGTAGGTAATACCGCCATACAGACACAGGGATGCCAGTCTCCTTTGCCGCAGGCCCAAACACACCGCGGTTATGGCTTTTCGAGAATTTACCGCCCTCGTAGTTAAGGTACTCTTCAGAAACATGGACAAATGAGAGGTGGAATGAGGTAGGCAAATGAAATGAGACCGACCTGTGGTAGAAAGATGATGCAGCATAGTCCAATTGCGACCGTCACCGAGTTGAATCGATGGCCAGAAGATCGTATGAAAATAGACATTATCCTTCCCCATGAACTGGTAGAGCTGGACGTGTTCTGGATTGAACCACCATTGCTTCCACTCGCTGGTGTAATTTGCGCTTATACTCGGGTATCCGATCGGCGCGTCAAACTTCACATACAAGGATCAGCATTCCATTCACAATAAGAAAGCTGGAAGAACGGGAGAGCTCCATACCCAAACATCTACAAAAAAACGAACAGATCAGGTCGAGAGACGATCCGTGAGTCCAATAAACTTACACAGGACCTTTCCTTTCATCTCCTGGTTGTCAGCGCCTTCTATATCCGGGACAGGAACACCCCACGTCAAGTCGCGCGTCACCGGACTGGGCCGCATGCCGTCCTTCAACCGTGCGTCGATGAGCACGCCAGCGCTGTTTATCACGGCGTTCGGAGACCAACCGCCTGCCTTCCACGACTTCTTGATCCATTCCTCCGTGCGCGGCTGGACTACGTCGAGTCTGACATACATGTTCGCGGACGGGCGCAGCGTGACTTTGTGGGTCTTGTTGACGCGGCAGCGCGGGTTGATGATCTCGATCGCATCAACCGTGCGGCCACAGAGATCGCATTGGTCGCCTCGAGCTTCCTGTGGAGGAAGACTCAGCTGAAAGATAAGGTGCTGATTACTGACGGATGCTCACATCGGCACCGCAGTGGGGGCAAGTTCCTTCAATGAAACGGTCCGCTAAAAATCTGCAGAAGCTGAAAGATGATGGTGATCCTAAAGCCTAGTCTATGGTACGCACTTTTCACATCCCTCGCAATAGGTTTGCTCTTGCGTCTGCTTCTCGAGAAGGTTGTGTTTGCTGAGATTTGTGTAGATCTCTTGGCAAATTCTGGGGGCCTTAGATGTGAGCCACTTTGACGATGCCTTTGAAATCCTGAACGTACTCCGTGTGCTGTGGCGTCGTAGTCCTCCCAAAATGATCGAAACTTATAGAGTCAGTGTATATGGAATAGACGTTCGGATGCAAGTACTTACGCAATTTCAAACCAGTCATACGTCGCGCGATGCAGCAGATAATATTTGTCACAAGCTCTTTTGGCGTAATGCCCTCCGTCAGAGCCTGCGTCTCTGTTGCTGTTCCATATTCATCCGTACCACAGACGTAAAGTGTCCGCCGATTGCGCGTCCCTTTAACACCGCAAGTCAGAGACCCGATACATGAACGATAGGTGAAGACAGACGGTTATATCTGAGCTCTGATCAACGTCTCGCAAAATCTGAAGGAATCGTGAAAAACGCACCTCGCAAACACGTCTGCGCTGAGCGTACTCCCGAT
>JAJOHG010000143.1:0-67133 GCA_021029095.1 Phellopilus nigrolimitatus
AGAACAACTTCATAGGATTGAGAAATCGAGGGCATGGTAGCGTTCTGTCGAGAAGAAGATGGAAATTCCGAAGGTGAGAGTTTAGCGTCGAATTGGCGTCGAAGTACAAGCGAATTATGGTTTGTCGGCTGTTACAGGCACTCCGGGGAAATCTAGCCCACGGCCCGAGGAAGCTTCAGAGTGAAGCAATTAAAGAGCGGTTGTTATAGACATAAGCAGCAGACGCTTCAGCGTCGAGATGACCGTTATAAGTCTGTTTTTGCCCTGCACGTTGTTTACGAACTATTGTCAAGGAGGTGATGATCGTGACTAAAAGTGACAGTCGTATGGGAAACCAGTACTATTGTTCTACAATCAACGTAAGCCTAATGCACCGAGCCCTCTTGAGTCTTGAGTCTTCTTTTTTCTCTTCGTGTTGCCGAGGCGTTTTCAAGTCATTTCTGGCATCCGAGTGAATTACAGGGTCTGTTGCGTTGAAAAAGAAAACCTTAAGCGCACGCCACCAGGCCGCGAAAGGAAAGACCCATGTGCCGCACTTACCTAATAACACAGAATAAGTAAGGCCGGGCTTCGGTTCACGGCTAACACAAGTCAGAGTTGCTCACACTTTCGTGTCGATACCTCGTCGCACCTTGTTCGATGCAGTCAGGCTCAGTGTTTGAGCATTTCGTTTTGGGCCCCCCTCTACTTTGACGCCACGAAGGCACGACAGGTCATACGACCACACTATATCTGCAGCCTATCTATCTCCAGTGGCAGCTGAGAGGCTTGAACACTTCTGCACACAATCATACACACGATCGTCTCTTTTCTTGGATGGGGTAATAAAGACACGATTGCAATGACTGTCTTATTCTTGTACACTCATCTCCTTATTATGCTTCTCAATGGGGACACAGCCTTTCACGATCCCGTCTGCAAGGATCTTGATTACCGAATGGTCTTCTCACAATATGGCGTGAGATCTTTTATCGTGAGCACTTGACTTGCTCTCCATATCGAGCAGGATGAAGTGTCAATCAGCCGCCCCGGCCCCCGTCTCTGCCAATAAGTGTTCAGTGCATGTGCTCCTGCTTCAACGTGCTCCCGGATTTCTGTGTTCAGGTATTCGGCAGCCCCGTCCGTTAGTAAATAATATGTAAGATTCGCAAACGTGCGACGTGCTGCTTGTTGGTATTCGCTAGATCTCCGAGCCTGACTTATCTGCAAGCTATAAATCATGTCCTTACGGATGACGGCTACTTTTGCTAGCTTTTCACATTCGTTATGATGTTCTGCAAGTCGGTCGCGCTTAAGATTACTGCTACCTTGTTGTTGTGTCAGGTCTCTTCTGGAAAGCCTGGTGTCGATACTCAGATAGCTATCCTAGAGGATTCCAACTCGACTCTATTGCAATACCCAACGCAATTTACACAGAACATAGTGGTATGGTGCATTTTAAATACTAGATCAGCTTAACTAGATCAGCTCATGAGGATTTTTCTTCACAGCCCAAATCGATACATTCCCACAACGACTGTACGTCGCTATTAGCGTTCATTTATATATATCCCCATTGTCTCAACTTCACGTAGACTGGCGCGACGTACCGCTTCTTACGGCACTTAGTTTCGGAGTGGCTAGCGTTGAAGCGGATGTGTGGCTTATAAACGGAACTTTGTTCGTAAGCGGCTTTTGTGACTTCAGCCCGCGCGGTTATGACCTGCTTCATTCACATAATAACCAAGGTGGGGCACGAATTAGCAGCACTTTCAGAAGCGCGGACGTTCGACTCCCTATACATCAAGCCTTTGGTCAGTATTGTTGAAGCGCAAAACCCTCAGAATGAGTTCACCGTCAACCAAAGTTCATTCAAGTGCGCTCCTACTATCGCTTGTATTACATATATCATTCACCCATATCTCAGTGGTGTCTTTGATATGGCAGGAACCGTGCCGCTTCAACTGCTCGTCGATATCAAAACGGATGGTGTAGAGTTCGTTCGTCTTTATGTTCGAACAGCGATGAGTGATGAGTTGACTCCAAAATTCTCCAGGGCTTTGCCTGTCATTCTTGACGCTCTTCAGCCTCTTCGCGAGCGGGGTTTCTTGACGACGTTCGCCAATGGTACCTTAACGCAGGGACCAATCCTTGTCATTGGGACTGGAAACTCTCCACTCGAGAATGTCAAAGCTCTTTCACCCCGCGACTACTTCTTCGATGCTCCTCTAGACCAGCTCACGAACGCGACGCTGAATACGACTTGGAGTTCAACTCTCTCACCTATAGCCAGCACCGATTACGGTGAAACTGTAGGATGGGATGGAATAAGCAACATTACTGACACGCAGCGCACAACAATCCTCACATTCGTGAATAACGCCCACTCAAGGGGTGTTACCGCCCGGTTTTATGACACGCCAGGGTGGCCGATCAATGCCCGCTTGAATGTCTGGAGGGAACTGGTGAACGACGGAGCAGACTGGTTGAATGCAGACGACTTGGAGGCGGCTAGCCGCTTCTAAAAGGTCTATTCGCTTTCTGTTGCTTAAAAACCCATGTTGTCTACTTATTCCGCCATCTTTCAACGCAGGTTGTATCATATCTTTAAAGTTCACTGCTTGATATCGAAAGCGTGTCTCTTCTATATCGTGCTGGCATTTCTCCGGATCTGTACTCTGCTCCATCTTGTCATATTTCGGACCATCAAGCAAAATATCTATTTGCCAGTGGTACATGGAACTAGATCTCAACGACTGAAGCCGGTGGTTCTGAGGGCTTTGCTAGATCGGGTCTTTCGATCTACTTACTTCCAGTAGCTTGACCCTTGGTATACTGTCTCGTCTCAGCTTGCCTCATTAAAACTCTCCTAGCTTCGTCAGCGAAAGTGGCAAGTAGCCCGAGAGAAGAATCATGTCGACCCTCCAGAAGTCTTTTGGAATCAAGTGTTTTGACTCAGGCCCTCTTAGGCGCAGTCTCTTGTAAACCACACGTATTGTTGCAGAGACACTCACAACTCGTGATGTGCTTCTCGACATTCCGCAATATACGTCGTGAAATAAGAAGAGGATCACGCTGGCCTTTTTTTGTTGCTCTCAGGAACACTGTGTCTGTCAGCCAGCGCAGGATTTGACGGCCTAGGCTGCTGATATCCAGTTTGCAGGTTTTCGTGCTATTTTTTTTTTCTTTTCGACTCCGAAGGATTGTCGTCGCTGTTGAGTGCTTCTGGTGTTAACGAAGGTAAGTCTGAGTTGACCTATTTGACCGAGTCAGTGCTGGCAAGTGCTTACACAAATCCCTTCTGGTCGACATTGACTTTTCTGGAAACTGATATCGTTGGCGTTGGCAACGGCTACAGCAGCTCCGGCAAGCATATTGTTACATATTTCTGCTGTCCCGGTGCTACTTGATCAGCGATCGGCTATCTTGGACAATATGGTAACATCCAATACACAATTTAACTCTTCGCCAGGGCTCAGGATTGTAACGCAGCTGTGCATGTTACAGACGGGAAGGTCGCCTTCTCCGCAGACCGTGACACTATGCTCTGGAGGACAAGCATCTTGTCTTTCGTTATTGTTCCCTATCAGATTCAGAAATCGCTTCTGACAAGCTCAAGTACTGGTGCTTCCGAATCAAACTTTACATCTCCACGGATGGTGGACACTCTCTCATTTCGTCCCGGTCTCTTAAAGAATTGACTGCACTATCCGAGGTTAATGTGAACCCGAACGTCAGAGGAGACCTCGGTTTTGCTACGGATAAAAGTAATCGGGTGCAACATGCACAGGGCTTGCTGACGTGACACAGGCTGGGAAAACTGCCTTTGGTGTCCCTGACTCGGGCTTCACGTATCTTGTGGTTATTTCCGTGCTGATGACGAAGGCGTTTTGCGAGTTCAAATCAACGATACGTATAGCTTATCCTCTCGTTTAGTGGGTTTTATTACCTAATAAGTCAAGTTTCTCGTATTGCATAACCTCTGAATAAGCACAGACAAACCTTCCACCGGCCTCTATCCAATATGGGAGGTTCGACTGTAGTGCACTTCTTTGTTCTGCATGTGAATGTGCTTGATGAGCTTTGTGTGGCTAAACTATAATGGTTACACATCTTTATCTGTTTCCCTGGTGATAAATAGCAGACTTGAGAAAGTTATAAATACTGGTAAATAACGCGTTCGCTTTAGCACGTGCAATTACTTGATTGGGATCTCTGCACAGCCTCGTCTATTAATATTATGGCGTCAGCGTCTGCTAATCCGTTGTTTCTCGTCATGTCCAAACGCCTACGAACGGCCGAACCCTCAGCTTCTGGACACAAATCCAAAAGACAGAAGTCAAACTTCGTGATTGGTGCACCATCTGCTGATGACCTTCGACTCCCATCCGAAACCATTTCTTCTTCATCTGCGTTATCCGTTCGGAACTTAAGGCAACCATTCCCTCACTCGCTTGTCTCGATCTGCATACGTGTATTCTCAGAACACTTCCAAGAATTCTGTGACGAAAATCGCTGGGAATCGACGAAGAAATGGCTCGAAATTGTCCCTGATGCAGTTCTACCCAGGTTATTTACTGCACTTAAAATGCGGCATCCGGGGCGTCTCAACCACGCTGTGATTACCACAGTAGGCACAGAAGGCTCTACGCGATACTGTGCTTTAGTCTTGACTTATGTGACAGTACTTTCTGCGCGGCGTATCCGTAGTTTTGGACGGAAACTTGGGGGTGACTTCTGTTACCCTGTCAGCCATACCGCGCGTACTAGGGAATAGGCTCCGCGTATTGGAGCTCAGTGATTTTAAGAAATTCTCTGACAGAGACTACTCGTCGATGATTAAACGCCTTCCATCCCTCGAGACGTTGATATTAAGGTGGGCAGTACTCTTCTTTGAGCCAAAGGACGTGATAAGTTCATACTTGACGTTTTTAGAAATTGTACAAAAGTTGGCCCTTCGACTGTGGAAGCAGCTGCAGAGAGTTGCCCTAATCTAAAGATCGTTAATCTGAGCTTTACGAGTGCCACAGCGTTGTCACTTCTGCCTTTAATCAAAGCATGTCCAGATCTTGAAGTCCTCAAATTAGCGGGCATTCAAAACTTGGTGAGTTCTTACGTCTATAGATACTTTCTGCTGAATACTGATCTTATTAAAGTCGGATGCAACGGTGACAAAACTGCTCACTATTCTCTCAAGCGATAGCCGAAGAGAAGGGTGCTTACCTTTGAAACGGCTAAAATCGCTGAAGCTCAGGCACAACACCCTGTCCGACGTGGCTATCCTGCAACTGCTCCATCATTGTCCCGTTCTAGAGCGTCTGGATGTCTCCTTCACGCTTCTTCGACACTTGTCTGGACTTCCACATGCGCCGCCGATCGAGAAGCTCTCGCTGACGTCTACTTTCATTCCTGGAAAGGAACTGATCGAATTAGTTGGAGCCTTGCCTCATTTGAGGATTTTGAATATCGGGGCGATGGGTGTGAAACCGGGGACAAACACAGCAATCATGAACTCAACGGCCATGACGCTGAACGACGATGTACTTCGACTCCTGACGGATGCACTGCGTAATTGTTCGTCCCTGGAATCTATCAACTTGGTTCAGAATTCGAAGATCGGTTCAACGAGGAGGCATGACAGCGCATTGGCATATTTCATTCGACAAGTAGGCAGGAGGTGTCAGGTATGTATCTTGTTCACTACTCTGACTGATGTTAAATTCCATGGTATCATCATGTTTAAGCATCTCAACTTATCGGGAGTTCCCATGCGGTCCGAAGATCTTATAGGTCTCGTAGCGGAAGATCCGGAAGACCCAGTTTCACCGCTGAAGACGTTAAATCTAAATAAGACTCTGATTGACGATGAATGTACACCTTGGATCTCGAGTTGCGCCAGCCTCGAAATTCTCGAAGCTGCTGAGACCAAAATCTCAGGTACTTTACATTCTAGTTTATCCATAAGCGCATCAAACTGATGGCATTGTCGCAATAGCGGAGGGACTTCTTCCCATTATCGACTCTTGTCATCGCTTGTCCAGTCTCAATCTCACTGGGTGCAGGGGTGTGAAAATCGCTGATCGCAGAAGATTTTTCGAGGTATGTGTGATATTCTTCTCTCATAGATCCAAAGATTAACATATTCCTGCAGGTTTGGGAGCACGAGCGGCAGTCAAGACCCTCACAATAGCTATCAGTATAGTCGTCGACGATGTTAAAAAAATCCACACAGATAATATGTACTATAGATAGACGCAAAAAGACGTGTACGCGTTGCAGTTGCTGGTCACCGAGCAGCCGCAGTCCCTACCCACAAAGAGCCGAAGCGAGATGATGGTTTTACAACGTTCAGAGCCGGTTGTAACTCGTGTTCTATTCCTAAACCAACGGTTGCACTTGCGGCTTTCTGACGATTCAACTCCGACGTGGGGGACCTGGGCGACTTTGCAGACGAAGGGGTTTTGATGGGCGCGACTAGTGGGGATAGTAGGAGGTGGACATGGATAATGCTTTGGACGACACTGCTTTGCAACTCCGCGTCGAGGTTAGGATGCGCCTTCAGTACACTTGGTGGTAAGGACTGTACGGAAAGAACATCATTATCTCAAAGCTAGGAATGAAGCTCGGCAAAGAAATTTACCTCATGCAATCTCTGCAGCGCCTTTTTCAGTGCTGCCGTGGAAGTTGTTAGAGGACTTCCCCAGTCATCACAAATTGCCTTCAAGAAACACAAATCCCAAAGAAACTGGACCGTAACAGTCTGAAGGTCCTGTAATGATACGGCGACGACGGTTGAAAAGCGATCGAGAACAGTTTTGACGACAGCTGATCTCTGTGCATGATCCCTGAATAAGCCGAAACTTTGGGCCGAACCGACTAAGGAGAGTAATGCGTCCATCAGGTATGGTGAAGGATTAGATGGAAGAGACCGATCTGCGAGTGGATTGTCAATGTGTCAAACCGGTGGATTGTCACCAGAGTTCACAACTCACTGATATCAAGCAACACGTGCTCGTCTGTGCTGGTGCTCCTGAACAGCATGTCTCTCGCGGAAAGAACTACACTCGATGCACATTTGTCAACACTCAGGTCATAAAGTAGACGAGCCCGAGCGTGGCACTCTTTACAAAAGCGTAAGACATTGTTTCATTTTATTTCAATCGTGTGATCGACGCACCATCACTGAAAGCTGCTGAACAGCGCAAGTCGCTTATCAAAGAAGATAAAGAGAGCTTCTGTGCCACTCGTCCGATGAAGACAAGACGTCTGAGAGATTGCTCTACACTCTCTGTTAATAAAAGATCGATGAAGGTAACATGCATTGCTTACCAGACTCCCCCTTTTCTTCGTTGAGTAAGTTCTCTACTGAGGTGAGAAGCGCGCCAGCGGTTTTCTCCGAGTAAGGCGTATACGTTGCTTCTAGATCCCTGATCACCATAGTGCATTTTTAGGCACAGAGATTTCATTAAAGAATCGTAGAAGACAAACCGTCTACTTTCTTCGTCCGCGAACGCATAATCCAAGTCACTCCGCAGCCGTAACGCGGCAGATTCTTCCTTTGACATGATTTTGTCGATGAATGGGGTCATGCTATCAATACGCGATTTAATCGCATGTTTGAAGCGCTGGAACGACGAATGAGCAAGCTGGGAACCAAGGGAGGCTTGCGTAACTGATGGGGTTGGAGGGGCAGACAGTAAAAATTCCGCGGGAGAGATGTCTGCGGCGCGCAAAGGAATCGAATGAGTGATGATAATAGGTTAATAATGTTTACCCTACCTTTTTCACTTCCCTCACGTTTCTCAGCGATATCAACAGTCAAAGATCGCAGAGTCCCTTCGAACGAAGAAGAAAGTTTCACTAAGTCAGCTTTCCAAATATCCTTAACGCGTGCCTTGCACACGCTATCAATCAAGGAACGTAGAGTGTATGTGTCCTCTTCGTCTAAGAGCGCACTGGATGCGGAGAGCCACTCGATGGCTGAGGATCGAATTTTCCAGACCTTCTTGATGGTCTCCAGCCGCGTCAGCCACGGCCCAGCAGATTCTCGCAGATGCCCGGCTGCCTTCTTAAACCAATCTCTTAATTTAAAGTCAAGCATCGATTGATTGACGGTCGATGAATGGGATCCTAGATCAACAAAAGGCCTATATGACCTGATGTCTGGCGGCAAGGGAAGGAAGTGGTTGGAGTTTGGAAGGGAAGAAAGTAGGATATGTGTCGAAAGACAGAGCTCTGACGGTATTAATGGAGTAGGCTGAATGGGCACATCAGTTTGTGTGAAGGCCAGTACCTGTCCGATCATCGGAGGCGATCCGTCGGGGCATTCTCTAAATGCCTCGCGTGCACTTCCTACGGTCCCTGCGATGGCGTCTAGTACGGATTGAATGTCATCCCAGACACTTCGTACTGCCTTTTTACCAAACTTTCCCATGTCTTTCGGCGAGTCTTCTGATGTACCGTCCCAAGAGCCTCGGATCGCAGCATGCAGGTTTTGAAGCGACTTGGATCGCTGTTTCAGGAAAACATCCAGTGCATCTGTTAAAGGCAGTGAATCTAGCAGATGCAAAGCAAGTATCGAGGCACAGAGTTCCTAGGATGTGGTTCAGTTATGAAAATGGCCGCCGAAGCATTCAGTATACCTGTGATGTCATGGTTTGTTCTCGAAGAGACAACGTTGCCTTATGCGATATCTGCGCTCGAAACTGAGATACTGATTCCCATTGACGCTGCACCAGCGGAAATTGATCCTGATATAAAGTTAGTGACCAGTCACCGCTGAACCTGAAATCAGAACAAACTTTAACATGGATTCCTTGCTGCACCCAATTTTGACCTTCCTCCGAGTCCTCATTAACCAAAGAGCGAAACACCAATCTGGATAATAAAAAAAGCCAAGCTGCGTGAAGGTATCGCTTTCTTTCCAGTAAGCGCCAGAGATGCTCTGAAGCGTCGAGCAGGAGTTTAAGGTGAGCTGCAAGGCATTGCAAGGCCTGCAAACGTGAGTCTTAGGATCAGTCAGTAGCAGAGTGAGTCAGAGCCACATGGTCGCCCACCTTCTTTGCCACTAGTCGAGCCGACTCCGTCGAATTCTGTACGAGGTTGCTCCATCGACACTATACGCTTCATATTGCCCACGGAATCTAGAACACGCCTAGACGATTGCGACATCGAGATAATTGATGTCGATGCTTGAAGAAGATCCCGGTAGCGTTCTCTGTGTTTCTTTCAGCAAGTGGATTCTCGTTATGAGGAACTGAAGTTAACGTACCCAACCATCAGCCGAAGCTCTTCCTGCTTGGCGTCCACATCTGACCTAACATTCACTCAATATAAAGACAAATATTTGAAGACTCTCATTACGCACCTCAGTCTGTGCAGAATGGTCTTGACCTCGGACACGGTGTGCTTCGCGAAGACCTCGTCCGGGTCCAGCAGATGCAGTTCGTCCTTGCCATTTGGCCTAATGATCGGGGTTCGCTGAGTCCAGGACGATCCATTTTGCATAATTTTGGGTCGTGAATTCTGAGGTGGGGATCCCAGACTTCCTGAATACGACTGGAGCGATGAGTGTGTGGAGGAGTTCGCTACGAGCTTCGACATCAAAATGTTTTTTAGAAGCGGCCAGGAGACGACCGGGAAAGTATAACAATATATATGCTAGTGAAAGAGGCTTCGCATAAGGTAATGTTTGAACAGCAGCAAAGCCCAGAGTCTATAGCCAGTGGAGGGATACAGCGGATAGTGGACAACGACGGCAGGGCGCGAAAGACGCGTCAATGCCGTGGGAACTTACGGAACGCGCTCAATCATCCATCCGAGTTGCGTTTTATCTTCTACATGTATTTTCTCGAATCCTTATAATGTGGCTCGCGCTCTTCAACACTTTGGTTGTGGGCCATTGCTGCGCATGGCATGTTGCGATTCCTTTTTTCTTCTTCTTCTTGTCGTTTACTTCAGTATATAGATTATGGCCAGCGGTAGCGAGCAAAATCTTTGTACATACGGGACTTGCCGGCCCTTTTTGTATCACTATCAGTGACCATGACAAAATGCATAGCCACTGGACCTGAAAACGCTCACTGTGAAAGAACGCTTCCCTTACAGGAATCGTAATAGGCGAGTTAAAGCCGAAAGCTCCGTACAGCACTCTTTCAAGAAATGTATCCTCCGAACATGCGGGATAACAACTGCAATCAGATTTACATTTAATTTGCTGCAGGAGACCCGTCAGTCGAGTTTGCGCACTGCGCCGAAGGCTTGGGGGCAGTGAGCAAGCTCGACTGACGGAACAACAACAAAGCCGAATCGCATTCGCCTCCTTTTGTTGCTCAAGCCCTTGTTGTGAGTTGTGCTTGATCGTTGAGATGTTTTATAATTTACATAAAGGAGCTTCTCTGTTGTTGTTCAACGACACCTAAGTCCTGATCCCCCCCGCTGACAAGACTCCGCCCTTCTGGTATCCGCAGCGCCAGCCATGGATGACCTTATCCACTATGATGCTGTCGTTTTGCCTACCGATCCAGCGACTCGCATCACCAACCCGTATGAACTGGCGTCCTTCAGAGAGATTGAACGTAACGGTGGCTTCGGCTTGCTGTCGTCTGAGCGTTGGTGGAGGAATCATTATGAGTTCCTGCTTTCTCGTGGCTACCAGCTCAGGCCGAGATACCATCCTGGATGGAAACCATCGTGGCTTGAGACCGATATCATTCCGTTCGCTTGCGAGGATTCGCACAAGCGAATTGTATGTCTTGCCTTCCTCACTCCCCTGTGGTATCTTTCTGAAACACATTACGCCTTGATCTGCTGAAGACTCAAGTAGTCATGGATGTAAAGCGAGTCCAGGATGGCAAAATCATGGCAATCAAGAAACTCCCGGCGAACAGTCGGGAGGCTCAGATAGCTCTCATGCTATCTTCATCTGAACGCCTCCAGGACCCTACGAATCATTGCGTTCCGATTTTTGATACATTCATCGACGAGCAAGACAATCAAATCATGTTAATGGTCATGCCGCTTCTTCGTGCTTTTAACGATCCAGAATTTGAGTATATAGATGAGGCAATTGATTTTGTGCATCAAGCGCTAGAGGTACGCTCACACGATCGCATTGCGCGGAATCTCATTTTTGCTAATTCTTCGACGTATTTGAAGGGACTTGTTTACATGCATAGTCAAAATGTGGCTCATAGGTGCGGTTGACTTTTGGTTTTGCTATTATGTCGATAGTGTCTGACACAAGCTGTTCCACCAACTCATATAAAGGGATCTTTCCGATGGCAATATCATGATGGATGGACGAGCTCTCTTTCATCCAGATGGATTTCATCCAGCCCATCAATACTTGAAAGCACGAGATTTGACAATTGCTACACCGCGATCTAGAAGTGATGTCGATCGCGTGAGATATTATTTCACGGACTTCGGGATTTCTACACATTTTCAGGACAACAACAAACCTCGTCTGGTGGTTGGTAATATGGCACAAGAGGAAAGTATTCCAGAATTGAGCTCATTTGTTCCTTACGACCCGTTCCGTGTCGACGTGTTCACCCTAGGGATGGTGTTCAAAAGGAATCTTCTCGATGTACGTTTTTGTATACGCTCAGTAACCCTTTCTTGATCTGCATTCTTCGCTCAGGTATATAAGAACATTCTAGTCCTGTCTCCTCTCATTCAAGAGATGACAAAAGAGAAGCCTGAGGAACGGTTGACTGCTCCTCAGGCTCTTGAGCTTTTCAATCTGTTGATAAGAACATATCCCGGTTATGCACGTCGCTGGTGCCTACACTCTCACAAGGAGCGTACTACCGTGCACTTCACTCGAAACATGCGCTCTGTCCTTCGGGAGCTGTCGTATTTGGCGGGATCATTTGGGTCATTAGGTGAGTTTATGGCCAACATGTCTTCTGTCATCACTGGGGTATCTCATGCATCTTGTTTGTGCGCTCAATTTGTCCCCTAGTCAAAGCGGTAGCTTTCCTTCCCTTCTCAGTCGCCTCGTTCCTCCTCTTTACCGGCCCACGGAGGTACCTGTTACGGCTGTGACGGTGGTTACTTAGTTAAATCGTTCGCATTGCTAGCTACCTCGCGTATCATTTGTTTTATTTCCGTACCCATGTCTTGCTGCTACCCGTGTTGCTTCTACTTTGAAACGTAAATTATGTGCGGATTGCCTTCACATGAATTATTTTGAATGATGTTTTTGATTTTGTCTTGGTTTGCGACAACTTGCTCCTGACAGACCCCTGGTATCTGATTAATATTCCCTGAATGTCACCTGAGAAATTATCGCCGCCGTTTCAATTGAGTCCTCATCTTCTTGTTGTGCCAGCTTCGCGATTCAGACGAGAGTAACTAGCTGTCGGGTCATAGCATAGCTAGCAGTCAAAAGCGATGACCGCGAAAAGCTTACCCGAAAATTTTCGTCTGTAGGTAGATGATAGGGCACCCATATTGGCCCACAAGGATCACTGGTAAACCTTAATTCTACAACACGAAAACAAGAGATTTACTTGAGGATTAGAGCTGGAAATAAATATTGTAAGTTGGAATCAAATCTTAGGATCTGTTCCGACTCAGACAAAGCACGCCCGCGAGCCGCAACAACAGAGAACTTTTACGCGCGTAACAACGCACGCAAACTGATTGTCGATTAGACGGACGCAGATCCGGCTTCGCTGTCGGTCAATATGTATGTCGTGATTCGGAGAGGGGGAAGAAGTATGCTATGACATTACATAATGTGTCTTATATTATCTATTCTATCTATTCTATGACCGGTACGCGAAAATGTAGATTACACATTTTCAGTGGACGTCTGACATTTGCCATGGGAGAGGACCGTTTGTACATTATATAAATGTTTGTTTTGGCAAATATTGTAATATCGTGCTGTTTACTAGTAATTAAGAGCCATGGTGTGCTATACGTGCGTTGAACCGATACATATCGACAGTTGGACCGTAAATGCAGTATGGTCCCACGGATCTACCTTACAGGTTTGTGTTGCATCACATTGAACGATGTTACAGTTTTGAGTACCTCTCGAAGATTTACGAGTGCCGGATTCAAGAAGAACAAGCTGACCTCCGCTTCACTTTTGTATCATAAGTTTCTGACTGTTTCTTCACTCGAAAGTCGGCGCAGTGGAAAAAATGGCGTTAACGTTAACGACGTGCGGGACCGTGGCAAGCCACAAGCTCTTTTCGTGCAAAGAAGTTGGACTCAATTCTTCTCATCGTAGAAAACATTTCCGGAAAACAGCATGCTTTTGAAGTGTTCTGAGTCGAGCACGCGCTGACTTCAGAATTCAGTTGTTAGGCTACCATTCGACAAGGGCGAGGATCTCCTTGTGCTTCTTCGAATAAATAGTATGCTAACACAACTCACTTTCTTTCATCATCGAAGACTGCCAGCGTCGACCCAGCAATCTTGGCCCTTATGACTAGTGCAGCTATGTCGATCGACCCAAGCACAACACCATGCTCCCCGGGCTCCTCGTCTCGCTGCACTATAAAGGCTGGAAGCTTTTCGTTATCGAAGTCCACCCTCACTTCCACACAGTAAAAGCAACGTCCGGCTTTTCAACATCGCAAAACAAAATGCTCGCTGTTTCTACCAAGGACGTCCTTACCGCTGTCTTTGCAGCGTTGCAGCGTTTCTGCTCAGGCTCTCACGCGCTGTCCCACAAGCGGCGCAGTGCGCCAGCGGCGTCTTGAGCTGCTGCAATCTTCCATCCGTGCGTTTTCCCTCAGGAACTTCCCCAACCTCACAAGCTAAAGTGCATTTGCCGTTGCAGGTCCTCCCGGGTGACTTTCCGGAATGCGTGTTCGCCAGCCCGAACGCTTTCCCCTGCCCCGCCGAGGCGGTGCTCGCATGCTGCGACAGTACGTTCATCGTACTTTACTCTTTAATAAATCCAGTTTAAGCATCCGCGACTTTTGCTTTCGCAGACGTGGGCCTCAACTGCGCTCGCCTGTGATTGTGCAATGAGTGGTACGTACATATGTATTTCGCTAACCGGCCATCTTCATACTGCATTCCGTCGAATATTTTGACACGTCGATAAGTCCGAGTCTGTAATAATAAAGCTTTGGAGGGTTTTCGGTGCAGTAACGCAGGCCTTATACGAACAACTTTTACAGCTGAGAATCTTGAAAGCTCGCAGGCAGAATTGTCGGCAAAGCAAGTTTTGTACTGAGGGGTCTGGACTCTGGACGGGAAGGCGCCACCATCGACTCATATGGCTAGTCGATGTCGAGAGTCACGGTGGGTCTTCCTGGTAATGCATATAGCAAATTTTATTCCAGTCCGCGAGCTTTCCAATGGCACTTTGTCAAGTAGAGCCAGCGTCAGCGATATTTTTGAAGACCAGGAATATTTGAGACGTTGTTCTCCTCCTTCAGTTTCACCTTCGCGCTCACTTCTGTATATCATTCCTCTGCATCGGAAAATATAATATTCCTGTATATCTCGGGAATCCTCTGGCTAGCATCGTCAAGAGTTGCCGGAAGCAAAATCCAGTTATCTAAAGTGTTTTCAGGCTGCGTAGCAGCTTGATTAATGGGACTTTCGTGATGGTCAAGCTCAAATGTTGCTGGTCCTTTCTCCTCAGCTATTTTTCTTCAAACGGAGACATCGCTTGCCTGTATATGTGCTGATTTGATCAAGCTGCTTCAAATCCGCCACTGTTGGGGGTTTCAAGAAAACTCGACACGACATTTTGCGCGCAAGACTCAGATCTCAGATAGGAGGAACTGCTTTGGAACTGCATGTTGAAGGGTGCGTGCGAAGCCGAAAAACATCATTCGCCATCCGTCATCCACTGGTTTTCTTTGGGTTCCCCGCCCCATTACGGAGGAAGCTTGTCCGACCAGGAGTGGTCGGTGACGTTTTGGAAACATTCCACGCTGCACAGGACCTGCACCCACACTGCATCAAGCAGTCGGCTTCACACCTCCTTGCGCGACTGCAGGTGTACCACGCCCTCCCAAAGGTAATCTGCATAGACGTTAATGCACAGGTCTTCAAGCTGGTCATAGAATCCCTTGGCGAGAACAGAATCGACGATGACATCCTCCAGAGTCTCGTGCGGACTGTCTTTGACAAACTCCAGCAGAAACGTATTGAGTCGCTTCCTGGCTTCCTGGGCAACTGATAGCCACTTCGATACCAAAGGCAGGAGCTGCACAAGTGGCTTGGAGAATGTCATTGCATTTATCGATAATTCCGATAGGTCGGTGATGATGCCGGTCTTTCGATCAAGAACCAGATCGAGTTCGTCGGCGGTCAAACGTTCGATCCAAAGAGCCTCGAGTTTTGAAGGATTTTCTAACCCGTGTAAAGCACACCACAAAACCACCCATGCGAATGATTCAAGGTCGTCGATGGCCGTGTGCAGAGTGAACTCGTCTAGGATCCAGCCTCGACTAATTCGGTGTGACATAAACAGCAAAGCTCCCTTTGAATGAAGCCGTCCTTAGTTCTCAAGAGTCGAGGGCTTCTTTCGCGACAATGATAAGTACGTACCGAGCGATGTCTCCCTGACTCACGATCCTTCTTCCACTCAATCGCCTGATCGCCATCGTTGATGAACCCCAAGCATTCACTCATATACTCCAATAGAAAATTGAATTTGCCTGTATTTTGCACTCTGACAATCGGATGTCAGCTCAACTCGAGGACTTAAATTGAGATGACGCACTTAGGATGGGAAAAGCAGGCGTTCATCTTTTGTGTATAATCGCGACTGCGCTGCACCACTTTCGGCATTCTCAAGACATTACCAGAGGAGACATCCCGATGAAGATGACCATTCAGGAACAGATTGAAGTGACCTGCATAATCGTGTTAGATTACAATATGGAAAAGTCCAATGAAAAGCGTACCTATTATGCCGTCTACAGCAGCGTGACCAATGTCGTACAGCTCGGCGCCTAAACCTCGGGAACAGGCAGCCCAGAGGAACGGAGGAAACGCATTGTGGCCACTTCACTAGCGATAGCGTAGAACTTGGGGACCGTGACGGGGTACGGGATGCGGGCTACCATCTCGAAGCCGTCATGCATGGTGATAAGGAAAGTCCGGTTGAAGCCGCCCTCGGCGAGCTTCACAAATGTGTCGATATCTTGAGAACCCCGACCAACAGACTGCGCCGCAAGTCGACAAAGCTCCTCGACGTCGAACTCACGTCTGCGCTCCGCGAGGCGAAGATCATTGTTGATGCTGAATGTGCGAGATTACGGATTAGACATATACGCCAGAGAACAACATGTATGAAACTTGCAGCCAGCGTCCCGATGAATAGTCGAAGAGATCATCAGGAGAGTCTGACATGCTTGAGAGTGCACGACGTGGTAGTTGCCAACAGGTCCGAGTGAAGTTACAGATTGAGGAGGAAAGATGTGCTGAACGCAGCGAGGAGAGAGGAGGGCGCAGAGGCGGAGAGATTGAGACTGGTAGCAAATTAGAGATTGAGACTGGTAGCAAATTGAAGACGAGCCTCGCACGCCCAAGGGAGTAGTACATGCATATGTGTGCGGAGGGTTGGAAGAGGGATCAAACCTGAAAAGAAGTCAGCCAAGTAACACGGAGTTTTATCCTACTAAGTAATGCTAAGTGGGCACGACGGCAGGCGCGAAGACGACGCGTCAATGCCGTGGGAACTGGGAAGCGGCCATTCGGTGTGCCTACGGTGGCGCCGTTGATCCTTGGACTACCATTCGAGCGGATTCGGACGCGGGTCTGAAGGAGACGGTCCACTTTGTTACAATTTGCTCGGTAAGTGATAATAAGCATGTTTAAATATGTGGGGTGCCCACATATTAGGGGGGGAAGCTTGTGTAACTAAGGCTTAACCTGAGCTATACAAATATAGTACATTTAGAACAACTATAATACTATGTCATAGAGAAAGTATTTTTTTACTGAGCTCGGAGGGTATGGTTAAGTAGTGAGAGGGTCAGAGGGAGAGAAAGAGAAGAGAGATGGCCTGCATGCGTCGAGGGGCACGCACCATAACAATCAGTTCTCACGGGGCACTGTGCAAAGTCACGTCCCCAGTAAGTGGAAGCTTCGCTCCCAATAAAAACATTGACGACGACTCTATGCCCAATGTACAAACCGCATGTGTAAATCAGGTCTGTCTGGCTGGCGCTCGTTGTGCTTGTCGAAAAATTTCATAAATTTGTCTGATATCTTGAGAATAGCCTCATCGAATTTCTGGCTGTCGACAGCCCCCAAGAAGCGGCGGACGAGACGTTTCGCATGAGCGTGGTCGGCTCGGAAGGCGTCGGTATTTTGCCATGCCTGAGAAGTGTTGTCACCCGGTGCAAGCTGGTCCATGTGGTTCACCAATATAAGCAGTGCTGCAATTTGATTGCAGGACGGGAAGCGGTCTGAAGAATAGTATTTATATATCAGCCCGTAATTTTAAAGTCTCGAGAAGAACTCACATGGCATGTCCTCGACCCCCATTTCCTTCCTGTCAATGACGGTCTGAAGTAGGCTGTCCAAGATCTTGAAAAAAATGACAGGGGACGAAGGCCAAGGCGAAGGCGAAGGTGAAGGTACGAGAACGCTTCTAACTTGATGTTTGATCGTCATGGCGCTCAAAATGCCGGTAAAATGCAGGCCGCAGTAGAAGTTGCCCCCGATTGTGAGACAGTTGTCGATGTTCGCCTCGAAATATTGCACGCCAGGCGGTATGAAACTAAATCAGAAACCACGGATCAGGACATTTCAAGCATCCCACTCCCCGTGTAATAGACACCTACAGTTGGTCTCCATTCTCGACATACAAGACGAACCACTTGGTGTTAGGTGGAAAGTCGGATAGTCCTTTTTCCGCGCCCACGTCCACAAAGCGGTCCGGTATGCAGATAAGTTTAGTTCCCAGAACGGGAGAGAGGTATACGCCCGTTGTGGCCGTTCGAATATCAACTAAAGTAAACGCAGTGGAAATATCGACCCATTTGGAGGCCAAGGAAAGGTTCGGATACAACTTCGTCTTCCAAACGTAATCTGGGGAGTTTCTGAGCAGGACATGGCTAAAATCGTCAAAATCTCTGTGGCTGCAGTGAGAATGGTTTTTTTAAAAAAACGACGGGACTGGAGCTCACTCAATAGGTAGAGACACGGATTCGTTAATCAGTGGTATACAGCAGGATATTGGGTGTTTCTTTAGGCCAACGGCGATATCAATGAGAGAGGACATGGGTGCACGTCTGGCCTGTTGAATCGGAGAATCAGCTCGTATCGTATGGTCTTTAATACGAAATTTACGTAAGCCAAAGATGTTCCTTAAAAAGACACGTCGTTTGATATGCGCACCTTGCACCATCCGCTGCTCAGTAGTTCCGAAAAGAAGTTGAATTCCGGTGGATTCCCAACTAGTGATATCAAGAGGACTCTTTCTGCTGCTTTCAACTGAGCCAACTCGAACGACAAAAATCGGGCGCTTGCCCCGTATGATGGTTCAGCGTTCTCCTACCGACATCTCATCCCATTCAGACTCAGCTATCACGTTAATTTCTTTATGGTGCTCGGGTGGTACTTTGTTATTAAGTATTTTTATAAGTGTTTTTACCAGTGGAGCCTATGCCATTCGATATAAGAGAGGTTTGTAATTTAAAAAAAGCCACGAGAAGAGCTGCTCACCGTCGTATCCCAGGCAGAAAATTTGTTATACAAGACACCATTATCATGACCCAGGGCTGGCAATCCTTTGTCATTGCTTATTCCTCTATCAAAGAATCGCGGAAAGCTCGGTAAGTTGGGCGCGCTGATTGGCTGTGTTAAGGGGGGCAAAACATAATGCCGTCAGCAAACGTTGGCTGGTTCCCGCCCCCACCCTGAGACATTGAACATACCTGGATGGTCTTCTCATTGAGCGGAGGGAGACCATATACCGATGGCAAATTCGTTTCTGACTCGCGTAGTCGTTTCACTCCATGGCTTCTGGTTTCACTGTCATTCTCATCTTCCTCCTCTTGGAATTCCCTCCTTCGTTTTTTGGCAGGAGTTCCTGGAGGAAGTATGTTTGGCGCCAGGGAAGGAGGCCACTCGTCAGAACCAAGAGGCGGAAATGGTGGCTTACTCCTATCACTCTGCGATCTACCCTGTAGGCATGTCAGGTGTCACAATTGGGTGACAAAAGTGGGATATGTAAACTCACGCCATCCCGTTCCGGATTACCGGCATTGTCATCGTCACGATTGACGGGTCCAACCACAGCGCGTCTACCGGTCGCCCGATCCACTTTGAAGTTGACGATGAAGTTTTTGATATCGTCTTTCAAGTTTATGTTGCGGAGCCGAGGGACATGGGTTTTTGGATTATGGGCAATGTCAGAAGCGTAGTCGATGATCTTCAAGAGGAGCTGATTTCTTTCCATTGACGTATCGCGCGCATCTCGCCTCTGTGTGGCCTGAGTAACATTACCACTGAAGGATTGCCATTTTTGGATGATTGCTTTCATGCAGGTATCGAAGACGTGGCAGCCTTCCATCGCCATACGTCTAATGACGATCAGAAGATCAAACATTGCAGACGTGCGCTCAGGATCATCGATACATGGAGCATAGCTGAGAGCCTGTAGGTATCAAAAATGGTTTAGAAAACATGGCGTCGGATTCTGGAAATCAGTGCACGCACAGCTGCAGTCTCATATAGAGCTACTCGTTTTCTCGAATTATCCATAGAGACATGGCGTTCAGAGAAGAGAGAAAAGGGAGAGAAAACTGCGGCAAAATATATGCCTCGGAGAAGATCGTAGTCATTGAGGTCCTTGAGTAAAGATTTCGTGCTTTCATCGTCGCTGACACTGTCACTTCAAAAGAAGAGTAAAGAGCATTTATTCAAGGAATAAAGGTATGACGTACAGTAATACTTGAACCAAAGACGCACATTTTCCATTGTCGAGGGCGGGACTAGGCTTCTGTAATATTTGAAAGAAATTTTAGATACACGGTGCTGAAATGCCGAGGTCACTCACCAGGCAGAGAGCGATGAGCCCCAAGCTTGCCATGTAGAAATTGTGTCTAGTCGAAGCATAGAGGACATGTTGAATGGATTGATCCGCTCCTGTGGCCAAGGAAGCGATGGTCCGGTGCAAGCTTTGCCGATCGCCGTCCCCATACACGAGAGTCATTGCTCCTCCCACCTGACGCACGCTCACTTGGTCATTATCTTCAGCTTGATTTGCTGTAGCGGAGTGGAATGCAGTCGCAAAGGAGGCCAGAGTAGACTTCCAGTTGACTCCGAGGTCAAGAAGAGCAGAAATACCAGCAGAGAGTTTCTTGGGACGTTGAGTGGAAAGCAGCGGAGCATTATGGCGGAGTACACTAGTGCTGTTGAAGAGCGTAACAGACATACGATCATATACTGCAATCTGCAGGATGCCGTGTAGGAAGGAAGGCGTATCACCTTTCGTAATACTGTCCGCGGTAGAAAAGGCACTCTCAGCGAGACGCCTTTCAGTTTTCCGTGTTGCAACCATACTACGCATAAGTTCGTCGTCAAATTTGAGAACTCGATCATGGAGAACTGCGATGTTCGTTGCAAACGCCTTGCGCACGGGGTCTTGGTCAGTAAGGTAAGAGTCCCATAGATCCGAGGTGCTAAGCCAGTGCATAGAACAAGCTGCTCTGGTGATCCTATACAGCGGCATATCGACCTCCGATGGTTGGAGGTCTTTGAGTAGCCCCACGCAATCCATATACCTGCTATTATCGCTGGAAGGCTAGGTAGAAACAGTTGTGAGTGCAATACTGCCACCCCAAGAAAAACGAACAGCCTGAACTTGACGGTCTTCTTCTTCTTCTTCCTCTTCGACATGGCCATCCATTTGCATTTCGTTCTCGCGGTTTATTATTTTGAATGAAAAGATGGAATATATGAATATTTTCCCTTCAGTGGAGGAAAGGGTAGAGTGGTAAAGTATGTACGTACGTTGGTTTCGGTCGCAGGCATACCGTGGGAACTTGCAGTCCAAGTGACGTACCTCGATCCCAGCTTAGGGCCTATGAGTTACGAGAAGATGCAGCAAGGCGCATAATCAATGCCAGAATTGTCGATCTTCAGAAGTTGCAAGCTTCAAAAGCGTCAGTCGAATGATCCGCTTTCAGCGCCAAAATCCTGTGCATATAGAGGCAAACGTTGTTGAAGAGCACTTAAACGCGCACAACTTTGCTGATTTGAAACCAGTGAAATAATGCGACGGCAGAGGATCGATACATACTCGCAACATCTGCCACGTGAGCCTAGTTTCTATACGCAAAGCGTCCCTTGAATGTATATGGTAGTCGACATGCAGTTCATGTATATGTTGGACAACCATTCAGCTACCTGAAACAAGGAGGTATCAAACAATTAATGCAGGAATCATGACGTACAAGGAGCAGTCCACAAAAGAAACTGTAAGTTAATTGGACTAGCGATAAAAATCATGAATAGTGCCAACATGCGACACTCTGGTTCATTTTAAGGTCCTTCACCTCTCCCCTTCCCCTTTCCATCTGACTCCGTTAAGCCAAGATCAACTTCGCTGCTGCCCCTGTGTTGGTCATGTGGGTGCACTCTTCCCAAGTCGGATACAGGCGTCCCGGGGCTTACTGGAGATGAAGGAGATCCTGATTCTACCATCGGTACTGTCGACTCTTTCGGTGGAGCCGCAGAAGACGCCATACGCTGATCAAGGGCCTTCAATGCTAGCGCTCTGGACATAACGCACATGGTAAATCTCATTGAAAGTCTTGTATGATAGAGGAAACTCACCGCCGCCTTTCAGCCTCTGCACGAGGGCCACCAGGAAGCTGAGCGTAGCCCCCTGACTCTATATCACCGCCAGCTCCAGGAATAAGATAAAAACGTGTCGCGAGCGGGTGCACGAAGTTCCCGAGAATCGTAATCGGCGTACTATCCAGTATAAAATTAGCTCGTGAAAATGACATAGAATGATTGGAGCATACTGAATGAATGGAGGGAACCATGACACGAAGGCAAAAGTCTCGCTTCGATCCCCATACGAAACACCTGCAATGGAATCCCCCTGGTTTTTCTTGTAGAAACGAAGATAGAGCCATGCCACAAGCCAGCCCCACTGGATGTTAATCCACGGAGATTGGAATCCAGCAAAAACCATAACAGTCGATAGCGTCACGTAAGCCATTGGCAAGCGCTAGAGCAAGTCATAAGTTCAAGGAAAGAAGAATATGCAAATGCTACGTACCTTCACGCGTACTTTCAGCATTCCAAACACCTGCACTTGATGTTCAGGTATCAACTGTGTAAAAGCAACAAGGATTCCCGTTTGCAGAGCCATTTGACCATGGTATTCGAGATCGTAACTGAGAAAAAGTCAATGAAGACAACCTTCAATGAGAGAATGCACGGCTCACAGGAAAAGGTCAGCATTTCTGAACACAAGAAACTCGACCCAGTTGACAACAAAAGACATGAGATTTGGAATAGCAGTCGTAACGAGGATAAATTTAAGTGTCTCGATCGAGCCCCATAGCCTTTCTAGATATCGAAGAGACACAGGAACGAATATGAGAGATAAAACGAGCTGCGATATGTTCAGACATGCGCGGTTTGAGAAATGCAAGCGACTTGCCTCTATGATCGTTACTTCCACCAATCCTGCCGTCACAAGGGTCCATGGATAGAAAATGCTCTGGCCAGGAACTAGCGTCAAGTATGGTGTTGAATACGGTCTAGTGTCGTTCCACCGCAGGAGATAATAGAGAAAAGAAAAAGCAATTGTCGCCGCAGTAAATGAGCGCGTCGTTACAGGAGTTGAAGTTATTAGCTGGAGGGGAGAAGAAAGGATGGCCATGAAGACTACAAAATGACTTCACGAAGAAGCCGGCCTTATCCTGTATCTTCAAATTCGATGATCCTCGACAGCGCACGCTGATGAAGTTTGCGCGTCGGGTGCGTAGCGTACGCGTCCAGCTTCGGGCAACCAGGCAAATGTAAAGAGTACAGCCACCTAAGCGAAACCCGGCCCTGAAGTGCTACTGGATCTTGGCCGTGTTTGGTAGTCATGATCTTCGTCTTCAAAGGCCACCATGTCAGACTACGATTTCCGGCCAGGCGGGTCTCTCAAGCTCAAGGGTAGAGTGATTGAGGGCGGGGTGGTTAAAAAGTGTGTCTGCTGTCTTAGTTATGTAGTACAACTTACTAAGACCGGGATACAGGAAGAAGAGGAAGGACAAATCTTCGAAGCTGAAAGTCGAGAAGAGGAAAGACGAAAAGCCTGCAAGAGGGTCGCCGCTAGGAGATGATAAGAGAGACGAAGAGTCCTCAAAGTCCGACGGGAAGTCGCCATCGGGGTCTGGTGCTGGTGATGATAACAGGACGGAGGCTGAGAGGAGGTTCGAAGAGAGTCAACGTCGACGGGTGAGGAATTTCCAGCGCGAGGCGTCTTTAGTGGCCCTAACCAGCTGTCTCTTTTAGTTGGAAGAACGGGTAAAGAAACTGGCGTCGCAGACGCACAAAGACCGCGTACACGAGTTCAACACTAAGCTAGAAGCACTTAGCGAACACCATGACATTCCCAAGGCAAGTTCATGTTAATTCTGAGTGTTTGTGATGGCCTTGCTGATGAGCTGGCATATTTAGGTTGGTCCTGGATAAGACCTGCTTTGTGTCAGGTACAGGCTATCGGTCAGGCTTTCTTTCGGACGTTGTCTTCTATGAATGTTTTGTTTTTTGTATCTCTAAGGCAATGGATATTTTCTTGGAGCAGAGAGACCATGAGCCGTCAAATCGGCCTGCGTATTAGCGTCCTTGTATTGTTCCCTAAATATTAAATGATATTTTTTGAGGTTTGGTGATTTATTTGGGCATGTTCGATCGGAAGTGTCCATGCGCCATACCGCGTCGCCTCAAACTCACCTCTCCACTACCACGACCTTCAGCCACCACATTGTCTTTCGTCGCCATCGACGACATGAATCCAACCTCTTCAAAAAACTCTGCTAATAAAACTTCTAATGTGAAATCGCACATATGTCCACCGTCTAATGCTAAGCACCCTCGTGATCGCTGGGAGACTGCGTTTGTCTATGCCTTTATCATGAAGTTCACCAACCTACGGTCAAAGGTTGAAAGCTTTGAAAATCCATCCGAGTCAGTAAATTTCGCGCTTTCGCAAGCTTATCAATGTGTCCTAACGCGCTTCCCACCGGTGGATAGTTTGGAGGATGCTATCCTGTCTCCGACGCAGCACCCCATACTGGTCCAGGTTCTTTCGCGTTTTGTGCTCAACCTCAGGCCGCAGACGCGTAATTTAAGGTGCGTCTCAAAGCACCAGATCCTGCTGTTGATTCATGATCTTTACTGGTGCAAATTTCGCACACAGTCCTGAGCAACTACCAGCGACTTTGTCGTCCGTGCTGCAAGAGTACATGAAGTCTTCAGAAAGGACAGTGTTTTGGAATGAGGATCTTGGTACGAATGTCGATCCACTGCAGAAGGTCGAAGGTGGGATTTGGGGTGCAAGTTGGGACTTGAAGGTGAGCTAGTCCACGGAATTATGAGACGCTTCTCTGACACACTTGCTAATTGTATTGTAAAGCTCCGTATCCTTCGTCAGCTGGTTGAGCTTCAGCTCAGTCATAATCAGGAAGTCAGGGAGACAATTGATCGTGCATGGGGGGTCGTTCACAACAAACACAGAAAGCGAGATACTTTATCGGCGCCACCCGACCCCAGCGACCCGCGTAGCATGGAACGCCTCAAAACTGCGCCTCTCGGCCTGGATCTTTCGAGAAAGCGCTATTGGGCTTTCGATGGTGCGTGTATCCGTCCTGCGCTTTTCCTATATTTACTGCTATTTGTGTTGGCACTGATGACTTGTACACCTTCTATGTTCTTTACCCATATGCGGCTTTACCCGTGAACGATGACGGCATCAGATTCACCGCGTTTATACATGTCATCGAATCCGTGGAAGGTCACTGCCGACTTCAAGACTGTCTCGACCACACGAGAGGAATACGTGAAAATCGTTGAAGGTTTAGCTTCCGGGGAGCCAAAAAACTCTCAGAAAAAAACCAGCAAGTCCGAGAATCAGCACATTCAGCTTAGAGGTCTCCTGGAATCGCGACTCGAAGCTATTGATCAAGAAATAGTCGTGAGTTTTTGAATATCCCTAGATGATTTTTGGATCCAGCGATCAAACACGCACTTTCTTTCTTTCATTTTCCTGTGTTTTCTTTCTCTGTTAGCCAATATCGGCAAAACCAATATCTCACTTTCATTTTTTAGCGCGTCCAAAAGGTTCGCCGGAAAATTGAGCAGAGGGAGATATTGAAAGCACAGGCAGAGCTGCGTTCAACCCGGACTCGAAGACAGACTCGCCGGCCTGACTATGTCTATAACCAAGATTTCGATGATGAAGTGTGTATTTTTTTTTCAACGTTCGCTTTTGTTGAGCTCAGATTTTTCCAGGAGGAGGGCGATGAATATACATACCAAGACGACGAAGACGACGATGATCGTCTAGAAATCGATGGGGACGAGTTCGGTGACGGGATAAGCCGAAGACGCTCGCAAAGGACTTCTACACGGAATGCCAATGGCAAGCGAACTTCGGACGCCCTCGGGGAATGGCGCGGGGAGCGACGGTCGACTAGGTTGGGCACCAACCCAGATCCAGTGAACGAAGGACCATCGACAAAGCGCGCACGGACAGAAGAACGTAGTATCTCCAGTGCTCCATCCGATACCTTGGTTTCTCCTGTTCTGTCCTCTAGCGGGGCACCAACAGCGAAAAATGGCGCTGCAGCAGTCCGGCAGAATGAACTCGTCGTGGAGCAAGTCGCAGGAAAGAAGAAGAGCAAGTTTTGGTATTATGCGGTTGAGCCTGTACCTGGAACAGCCGCGTCCTCGTCGGTCCTATCCAATGATGTTGGAGAACTGGAGCTCAATGGCCATGGACTCAATGGCGACGGCCATAGCGATAGTGCTGTCGGCAAAGACTCGGTGGGTCAAAATGACGGCGGCGGTGCCCATGAGAATGGTCTTTCCGTCGCTCCAAACATGGAGGTGGCTTGACGAGGTACTAGTCTCGGGGCTTAATTTGTCGTCGGGGAAACACCTGCTTCGTCTAATTGTCACACGCCCTTGCTCGTCTATGTCCAGTGTGTAAAGATTGCTTTACCCTGTACCCTCTTGTCCGACAGTCTTGCACATACTTCACAAACGTCGAAATTTTACAAAAGATTGGCTTTCCTTTTGGACGATGCTCCTGGCACGAAAAAATAATGAAAAAAATCAAAACCAAACTCCGACTTTCCTCTTCCTTCCTGATGTAGACGACGAATCTGAAGATCACGGAGCTTCGGAGTATACCGAGGCAATCTTGACCAGACTCACGGCCTCCCTTCTGCGCATATGCATGTTCATCCCGAGCATTGCCTAGGATGGACATTCTGACGTATTTGATAGGAACTGTAAAGCTGGCTTCCTTTGGTGCGCTTTCTCTTTCTTACGAGAAGGCGACCAAGTCTTGCCACTTTATCTGGCCGATTCTTGGAGGGCGCTCAATGCGGCGGACGCGGGATCCACGAATAGCAACCTCCCGTTTCGGCCTGCCGCCAACACTCCGCGACGCCTCCTTCGGCGTCCCTATGCATACCGTTCAGCCATTGTTCACTCCAGGACAATCAACACTAAGCCTTCACATTTTTATTCTTTTGTTCTATTCAAGCTTCATTAATTTTAGAGCGGTTTTATTATACAATGTCATAACGGCCCATACAATTGAAATTAAATCCGTAGTAGATACTTAACATACCTCGGCTTATTACATGCACAAATTCATCTGTCGACTGGTTGACAGCGCGCGAATGGTATTGTAAGTTTCCTGTCAGATTCAACAGAAGGCTACGGAACTATATCGATTGATCTCCGATATTTTTCAAAGCGAAAAAGAGAAAGCTGGAACAAAATGTGTAGGAATAGTTCTGCGAACGTGTTCTTCCATACGCTTTTGGGAAGTCAGTAAGTATGACATGGCTATTGTAGTCTCAGAAAAAGATCAGCGGTTATAGAAACTATCGGAGAGCGACAGAGGCTTCGCCAATTCGCGCAAAAATCTTTTGACTTAATATACATTTCCCCCCATTGTAATAATTAACCTGTATGTTGAAGATAAAAAACATTTGCGCTTTCTTGAATATGAAGAGCATAGCTATCGCAAGTGCTAAAGTACCGCCGGTACCAATGTAAGAGAGCTGAGTGGGTGGCTGTCTGACTGATAAAGGTAGTGATTAATCAGCATGAGATTTGTCATTCCTGACGATCTCTGAAAGTATCACACTGACCATTGGCATGAGCGACGTCGACGATATTCTATGCTGGCGAGGTCGACAAGGTTGAGGCTCCCGAGGACGCAAACAGCCTTTAGATTTCGTGCCTGTTTGAACGAAACATCATCCAATGGACCCCGTTTTCGACCTGCGACGACTGCGACTATCCCTGCCTCGTCAGAAGACACGTCTCTAATCCCTTTCTTCGATCAGCCACATCGACAGCGTTTTCGGTCGGTCGCGGCATCAGGGCTTTTCTCCCATAAATGCCTTACAGAGCCTCGCTCGATAACATTCCTAGCCGAAGGAACGCTTCTCCGAGCAAAGCTTCTCACCGAACGAATCTTACACGCGAGGGAGTCGAGGGAGGAGCTGACATTGGCTCTGAAGAATCTGGACAAGCTGAGCGACCTGCTATGCGGAGTGATCGATCTTGCAGAGGTCATACGGAGCTCACATCCAAACATTGCGTGGGTAGAAAGCGCGAATGATGCCTATGACATGCTGTGCGAGTTTATGAATGTGCTGAACACAGACGTTGGCCTTTATGAAGTGCGTGGTCATTGCATATCTTTTTCAATAAATAATATTAACAAGCGAGATTTAATTGTAGGTGCTCAAACGCGTGTTCTCGGATCCTACTATCGTCGAGTCTTTAAGTCCTGAGGCCTACTATACAGCTCTTATATTTTGGAGGGATTTTGAAAAATCTGCTATTAGTCTACCCGAAAACTCGCGGAAGAAATTCGTCTCCCTATCGTCCGAAATCATCACTCTTGGACGTCAATTCCTGAACGAAGCAGCGTCTGCTCGACCGCCCGCTTCGATCACTCCTTCAGAGCTGAATGGTTTGAAAGATCTTGGAATGGGTGCACGTCTGCATCTCCAAGCCCGCTTCACAAATAGCCCATTGGCCGTTTATCCTGGGTCACTACAAGCCCAGATGATAATGCGCTCAGCTCCTTTGGAGGATCCACGGCGGAAACTTTACACTGCAGCAAGCTCGAGCACACCACAGCAGGTGGACACGCTGGAACGTTTATTGCAAGCCCGCGCAAAGCTAGCTCGTTTATGCGGCAAAGCAAGCTACGCCCATTTGACACTAAACGACAAGATGGCAAAATCCCCTGGTGAGTCTGTTTTGATTAGTTGCGATCTCTATCTGATATAATGTCAAAGAGCACGTTTATTATTTCCTTGATGCTTTGCTCGCCCACACTCGACCCTATGCTCGAAACGCCCTCCTTGCCCTAAGTGAGAGGAAGCAGAAGCATCTTGGATTGAGCGCCCTCCCAGTTATCCAGGCCTGGGATCGTGACTACTACTGTCCTCCGGAACCCCCAGCCCCGCCGATTCCTCTCCCCCCATTAACACCCGGGACAGTATTTATGGCACTTTCACGACTGTTCAAACATCTTCATGGTATCACCTTACGTCCTGTCGATGCGGCGGAAGGTGAACTATGGCACTCTAGTGTACGCAAGCTCGAGGTGGTCGACGAGGGCGCTGGTGTTATTGGTTGGATATATGCAGATCTCTTTGCAAGAAGAGGGAAGGCTAGTGGCGCAGCACATTATACAGTACGGTGTTCTCGTCGCACCGACGACGACGATCCAGGTGCAGATTATATTCCGGCGGAATACATGGACAAGAATGTCCAGCTGTCTCTAGAGTTTGACAGAGAACACCGGACGCCTTTAAGAGGACTTAAGGGCGAATATCAACTCCCTGTGGTGGTTTTATTGTGCGAGTTCATGCCCCCTTCTACTACGAAGGGTGCAACGTCGTTACATTGGTACGAAGTGCAAACTTTGTTTCACGAAATGGGCCATGCCATGCACTGTGAGCTCTTTACTTCCCCCACCCCCAATATTTGATTCTGACGTGGATGTTAGCGATGATTGGTCGTACAGAATATCAGAATGTATCCGGGACCCGCTGTGCGACCGATTTTGTTGAGCTACCCTCGATCTTGATGGAGCACTTCCTCAGCTCGCCAACGGTCCTTAACCTGTTCGATCCCCATTCCACATCTTCTGTACCACGCACGGGGAACAATCACATTGATCCCTGTCATTCCATCGACACGCATACCCAAATTCTCCTGGCTTGCCTCGACCAGAAGTACCATTCCCCCTTGGCCTCACAATCTGATTTTGACTCTACACAAATCTATGCGAAGCTACAGGAGACGAAGGGTTTAATCCCATTTGTCCCAGGGACGTCGTGGCAGACGCAGTTCGGGCATTTGTACGGTTACGGCGCGACGTACTACTCTTATCTTTTTGATCGCGCGATTGCGTCGCGCGTGTGGACAAACGTTTTTGCTGCAGACCCGCTCAGCCGTGAAACGGGGGAGCGATTTAAGAACGAGGTATTGAAATATGGTGGTGGGAAAGACCCGTGGACGATGGTAGGCACTTTACTGAACGCACCAGAATTGGAGAGCGGGGACGCGGAGGCTATGGCCGCCGTTGGGCGTTGGCGGATCGAGGATGAGATTTCCACTAGACATTAGTAACTTAATCTTCCTGGAATATCAGTAATACATCTAGCATTCATCACAGCTTGGTTGATAGTAAATTCGTCGTTACAGGACGCATGTCCTGTCAATGACTGACGTCTCCCATCTCGTAGAAGTAAAATCAAAGTGATAACAATACAATATGACAATAAATTATGCACAGCAAATCGTTGAGTTGAATACATCTAGAATGCGAAGGAAATTGAAGAAATTGAAAGGTACGAACGTAAATTAAAAATAAAGGTAAACACGACGGGAGTACGGAAGCATCAGACAACAGCGATTCGAGAGCTAGTCATGAGGTCTAAAAATAGTGTAAGCACGAAAACAGAAGTATCGAGGACGAAGAGTGCATACCATGCTCGATTTTGCTTGCCTCCTCCTTAAGGAGTCGGAGTCGCTCCATCTTGGCCATTCGGTCAAACAAAGCCATGATGTCGGCCGGAACCTGTTCCATGAGTTGATGGATAGGGCTATCGACATCTGGAAGAGCAAAAGACGTTGGAGTTGGATTCGAGGATACGCCATCCGTAAGGGCACCTGCACTGCCTTTCTGGTCGACGTTCCGAACAGTCATGTTCGAAGGAGGCTGAGCCCTGCTATCAATCATGCTAAGGTATCCGTATGACGATGGAATTTTTTCGACGTTCCATTTTGATAGTTCGGTAAAGGTCTCAGATGGATCCGATGTTTCATTTGGACAAGGCGCATCAGCATGCATCTCAGGCACTGCCAAAGCAGAGGTCTCAGCCAAGGGCCCTCCGAACGACGAGATACTTTCAACTGGTGGTAGGGCAGCGCTTTCGACTGCGGGTACCTCGAACGTCGGGGGGACGATATCACCCAGTCCGTACTGGAATCCAGAAGTCACAGATGCTAGAATAGCGTAGATAAGCAAGCCATTGCAGAATTGTTCGAGATGATACATACAAGGTTCTGAAGTTGTATCTTGCTTCTGCTCGCACGTAAACGACGGAACATTAAAAGCAGAAATATCCACTTGTTGAGAAGGCAGCGTAGATGTGTCTAAGTTCAACATGTTTTAGTGGTATATAACGGAAAAATAATCAACAACACGCACCGGTTTCTAAACTTGGAGGAGTTAAGGAAAAGCCGTAGTCGGCCCAGTTAATCTGGTCGATGTCGAGGTTTCCGACAAAGGCAGACAAATCAGAGGTCGCAAGAGGTGGAGCGGGGATATCGAAGCCAGCGAAGAAACTCTCGAAGTCGGGAGAATCGGCGAGTGCAGGGTTGTCGACGAAAGTGGTACCATATAGCAGAGGATCCATCGTCTCGCCTGCGCTCGGCAATAAATTATTGTCTGGCAACGCAAGGGCCTGAGGATCAATTAACAGTGAGTCCAGTGTATTACTCGCAGCTTGCGAAGGGACTAGTTCTTCAACTGCGTGAATTTGCAGAGCAGGAGATATGCTACGAGCACGCTTTGGAAGGGGTGCGTAACCTCGATCCGCATCGGACAAACGACGCTTGCGCGCGTTCTCGGTAATTGGACATGGCTGCCCTTGCTCGGAAAGCCCAGCAATTTGGGGAAAGAGATCGGGATATACACTTTCCGGACTCCCGGACGTGAAGACTATAGTAGGTGTTGTCGGAGTTCCCGAAACAGGGGTTAAGAGGCCGGAAGTGGAGGAGTAGTCGGGAAAATCTGACGAAGAATGCGAAGCCGACCTGCAAAGAAAGAAATGAGTCGAGTATAATGTGTAATAAACGGATACTCACCGCGCGCGTTTACACGTCCTTGACTCTGATGCATGTTCTGATCCTGCCTCTTCCTCTTCCCAATCTGCCCTGCGTTTCTGCGAAGCCCTTTCGGCTGGCGCGACTGACGCGGGCACTGGTCCGGTAAGAACCACTTCAGAAATTTCATGAGTCGCTGGAGCCGATACTGGCGTATCATTCGTTTTGCGCATCCTCTTCAGAGCTTTTGATACCGTCGCCTTTACCCCCATACCCTTCTTCGAGTCCTTTTTCGCCGTCTTTCCTTCTTTGGCTACAACCTCGACTACAGCCTCGAGCGTCTTCGCAGCGTCACTTTTTTGTAACTTCTCGTTGTAAAATCTCTCGACATTCGATTTCATTTTCATGAATTGCTGAGCAATCTCCTGTTTGACCGGAAACGCAGGATCCGGTCTGACGAAGACTCGGTACGCACAATCCACAATTTCCGGACGGGTGTTGCGGAAAAAACGCTTGGCTAAGGAAGACCAGCCGATACGGCGTCGAGCGTTTATAAACCAATCGTTAATGACTTTGACTGGGACGTTGGCATCTCCAATCATCTCCATCTTTTCTTGCAAGGAAGGATAGGGATTATAGAAGTGTTTCGCAAGCCATGTGCAAGCATTGGCGATATGACTAGGAATGGAATCTGCCTTCTCGATAGACGCAGCAGCGTCTGGGCTGGATGCTGAGATGGTCTGTGAAGGTCGTTTTGAGGATTTATGATTCGTGTTGGAGGTAGTGTGGAATAGCGACTAACCTGATCATCATTCAAAGACATACGTGAAAAGACCTCGACAATGTCTGTTTGGCGGTTGGCCGCGACATCCTCTGTAACACGCTGCAATTGGATAAGCTTGTCGGCTATGACGCGACCACTAAGAGCAACATTGCGCGCGAGAGTAATTGTTTTCGGGCTAAGGGAGCTCTCCCTGATACCGCGAGTAGTCTCTTCAGTGACTTTGGCCAGACGAATGACAAAGCCCTCGAGGGCAGAGCGATCAGTAAATGAGATGTCGAGGAGGTCATCCTCGACTAGAGTGAGTCGCTCGTAAATATGGCGGTCGAAATCAACGTTAAAGACCATGATTCAAGCTAGCAAAGATAGTCAGATGACGTTGCTCAGAGGTAGTTGAATTTGTCGTTTTTGGGAGGAGACTGAGATTCACGCGTTACTTGGCTTTGTTTTGCGTCGAATCCTTCTATGGAAGCGTCGGTTGTACCACATCTATTGTCGTCCATATCAGGAAGCGGGCATTCCACATCCATTTCCACATCCTCGCGGGGGCCAGAGAGAATCTAACCCCCACGCCAAAAAGGAGTGCTGGCCTTAATCTCGGCGAGAAGCACTCGCCCAAGCTCCACCCCAGCACGTTCACCGAGCAGGAAACTCTCATCCCTCCTCCCTCCCAAGCTCTTTGTGCGCTCAAAGAAAAAACTTAATTTCACACCGATTAACATGTGCAGAACCCGTGTGCCAACCGTGCAACTCGCGATGGCGACCAAACCCACTGATGAACAAAATGCGGCCTCAGCGTTGATTGATTCATTACAGGCTCTTTGTGCAGATAATCCACGGCCCTATGCAGAAAGAAAAAAGGAAATACAAAATACACGACTTTACAGAGATAGCGGATAAGTTACATGTGTGCGAGACCGAAACCGAATGAAATCCATGCGAATGCGAATGTGAATGCGAATGTGGGGTATGGTGAAAATAATGCGCGAGATCCAAAGAAATCGAAAAAAATGCGGTGAAAAAATAATGAGAAATAATAAAACGCGATGAAATGAAATCGAAGGAGGTGGGTATGATGACGCAGGTGATGCGATTGCGGTTGATCAGCCGAAGACCTCCTGCTGCAGCTTCTGCGCCTCGGAGAGGAGCGCATTCAGGCGCTCCAGCTTCGCCGAACGCTCCAAATCAGAGGCAGCTGGCAATGAGGGTGCTGGAGCGGGTTGGGGTATATCGAGCATTGGGATCAGCGGATCCAGACTGGTGGCCGGCGGCGCGACCAACGGCGTTGGGGCCCTAATGTCGGTCAGCACGTCCAGGAAGGCGAGGTCCGACGCCGATAGCGAGATGGCTTTCTGATGTGGCTGCTGCGCAGTTGCATTGCCTCCTGATGGCAGGGCAGACGCCGAGGCCAGCGGAGCGTTGCTTCGTTGTGGTTGCAGTCCCTCGCTATTGTCTTGCTGTGCGGCGCCAATACCACGCGCAAGTAGGGTGAAGAAATCGTCCGTGGCTGATCTCGGCACAGCATCTGGGGGTGTGGCTTGCGCAGTGTTACCTAGATACATACCCATCAGTTGCCGTTCTTTGAACAATAGCGGTAGTAATGATGACTTACCAGTATCCGCAAATGGAGTAGCATTAGATCCAGCATCCAGCCCGTTTGCGGCAAGTTCGACGGCCACTGCGTCAATCGAGCCACATGGCAGGGTCTCTTCCCATAGAGACGCAGGAGGAACGTGGAAATCAAGTTGGGCCAGAAGTTGATCGAACATATCGCTGTAGTCCTCAGTCGGCTGGGGATGGCTGTCCAGCGGTGCACTGAAGGGCTTGGGCACATCGTGTTCTCCGCTTAGCGGAGGCAGTTCGGGTAGTTGGGGCAGAGCAGGAGGTGGGGGATCGAGTTGACTGGGGCTCTTATCGGCTAAAGGCGGAGCTGGCTTTAGCACGCGCTTGGATACGCGCTTTCTGGTTGTGGGTGGGGCCATAGGCTGACTGCGGCGAGCGCGCTTCGAGATGGGAGCGGGGAGCGAGTCCTCTGGCTCGGACAAAGGACGCTTTTGCGAAAGCACCGTGCTTGTCTGGTCGGGCGAGATAAGACCCGGCTCCGAAGAGACCTTTTCAAACCAGCCGTCGAGCAGATCGACAGGGAGCTCTGTGTGTCTCTCTGTGGGAGATGGTGAGGGTGTGCGGACCCCAGACGACTCGGACGAGTTGGTGCTGCATGAAGTCATTGAAGTCATCGATCCACAGCGGGACAATGATGAAGAGGCGCTAGAGGAGTTTGAGGAGCTTGAGGAAGCCACGCTCCTAAGGAGATAGTATGAGTGAATGAAAGTGAAAGAAACAACACTGGTGCTTACCTGCTGCGCTCCCTTGACCTCGGCGAATCAGCAACTGAGTTCTTCGGATTAACGCGTGGATCGTCGCATTCTTGAACAGCGCCACGACGTCGCTTCCTCGAGGGACCATCACTGGACGCTGCCGGCGCAGTAATAGACTCCTCGTCGTTCGGAAGATGCCTCTTTTGTCCCCTGCTGACGACGGCCTTCTTCGGGAGTGGAATGGTGTCGAGCTTCTTGACGAGGTCGCTGCCGCCGAACAAGCGCTCCGCGGTTTTCCTCATGCCCTCGAAATCCTGAACAATCTTCTCCGAATACATCAAGTTCCCGACGTGCTCGACGAATATGCGATATGCGCAATCGAGCATCATGGAGTTGTCCCCGCCGAAGTGCCGCTTTGAGACGGTAGACCACCCTATCCTGCGCCGTGCGTTGCAGAACCACTGGTTAATGGTCTTCAAAGAGGACCCAGAACGGCGGGCAAGCTCATCCTTGTCCGAGGAGGATGGATAGGGGTCATAGATGTGCTCGAGAAACCACGAATATGCCACTTCTTGGAGAGAGGGAAGAGGAGTGAAGTCAACGTCGGGTGATGAGAAATCTCTCGAGCGATCGGGATTACAGGGATGAGCAGAATCTTGAAGGCGTGCAGCAACTTGCTCTTTCCAGACAGACGATGTATGATGGATGTCCCCGTCATCAGGGGAAGAATCGGAGGACTGCAGTGATAAGTTGTTGAAAATATCAGCGATGTCAAGCTGAAGTTCAGTTGCCAAATTATTGGCTTTATCATCGACTTCTATTAAGCCTGATGCAATGGTGGTTATGTTGAAAGCAGCCCTGTGCACTTCGGCGAACGCGGCGTCGTGAGCGGAGGTGAAAAGGCAAGCGCGGTCTGTGGCGATTTCGTCCAGACTCGCGAGGTGCGAAGCAAATTCCCCGGCCGCAGAAGGACCTTGAGTTATCGCTTCAAAAAACTCATCTTGGATATGAACGAAACGCTCTAGAAAACCAAGGTCGTCTCCGATGGTATCACTGGGGAACATTGCGGGTAATGGGTGATGGAGGCGGGAAGAATGGCGAATGCGACAGTTTCTACTTATAATAGACACGTGGTGAACAAAGGTGCCGAGTGGTACCGAAGACGGCAACCGTATAGCCCTCTCTTTCAAAGAACCTCACACCATGGCGGCAACCAAGCCACAGAAACTATATCGCAACATTATTGCGACGGCGGATGCGATCAAGGGGTTAAGTGCATCGTCGCTCGGTCAGGATACTGGTCTCATTGTTGCACCGACATCGTCAGACGCGACGTCTCCGTTTCCACAAACCCTTCCGTCACCTCAACCTATCGTCGACACACTCATTGCTGATGGCATACCTTTAGAGGTTGCTAAAAGGCTTTCCATCGCATTTGAAAAATCTGTGGACGTTCTGCGCAAAAAAGTGGAATCGGGGTTGAATGAGGCTTGGGCACAGATTATGAAAACACCTAGGCATGCTTCCATGACCCCACTACCTGAACTAAAGGCTCAACTTTGGTCTACGCACGAATCTCTCTTCTCTCGCAAAGTTGGTTCTTGGAGGGAGGAGATCCGGCAACGCGCCTCCGCGCGCCTTTCCGAACGAAATGTCGGTCAGACATCTAAGGCCGTCTCTACTTCAACTAACGATGATCGACGGGCGTTCAATAATGTAAGTGGTACGTCTTGTTATGACTCCTGTTCTCGTTTGACTTCAGTTTTAGAAATACACTCCTGTTTTGGAGACATATTTTTCCAAGAACCAGTTACCTTCAAAGGCGGATAAAATCGTGCTCGCAGAAAAATCGTGTATGACATACAGACAAATTCACGTCTGGGTACGTGCTCATGGCCGACTCCATAGTCTTTTCCTAACGTGGTTTTTCTAGTTTCAGAACAGGCGCAAACGGACGAAAAATCCAGCTACGAACAGTGCTTGCGTAGATGTTCGCACTCATATGTTGGATGCACAGGATGGCAATGATGAAGAAGCTGAAAGGACAGACGTCGAGGATGATGTCAACGATAAAGTGGGCCATGTGTTCTCCTTTGAATTCCTTTATCTCATTTCTTTTCTAGCTCGGATGCTCCTCCAGATCGTCTTCTTGCACCCTTGTCGGAGACGAAGATGTGTTCGCGAATAGCATTCCTTCCTATGCTTTTCCGGCAATATACCCGCCGATATTGGATGAAGACCCGTTCCCTTGTAGATATGGGGATTTCTCATCAATTCCGAAAGTGCATTGGGTGCGGAAGCCAGCAACGGAGATTCGGCATCAAGGAGTCACCGACATGGAGACTCTGGTCGGAGCGTTCGAGAGGCTTCACATAAGTGGTGCTAGGAGTACTGGGAATGGCGAGCACAGTCTTCCGTGGGGTTTATATCGACCGACGAAAAGGTCTGGTTGCGATGTTACTTTGCCATACACTGTTCGCCCTTTACGCGCACCGTTGGCCTCCTTCATCCGACTCCCAACCTCGAACACCGTTTCGAGCCCGTGCCCAGCTCCTGTTCAATCTCCCAGAAAACCAGAAGTGTTGCTATGCGTTCCCCCAACGGCGACGATCACAGAAACTACGAAATCGTCTCGTAAACCCCGACCCCGACTCCCTACTGCTGCACATACATGTAATGCACCGAGCAGCGTTAAAACTGCAGTGCAGCAGGTCGAAACATCCCCGTCTTCTTCATCCGATACGCCCTTGTCCATGCCGATTGCATCCGCCTCCACTCCATCTGCCGATGCACATGTGAGGGCTAAAAGGGTGTCGAAAAAGAAAGGTGGCTCGAAGGGACATCCCCCCACAGGCCGTGGCAAGGGCAAGGGGAAGAGCAAAGTAACTACACCCTCCCGACCCTCAACACCCTTCCTGTCATCTTCATCATCATTCGATACTTCTTCACGCTCACCGTCTCTCGACTCAGACAGCTCTTTGCCGTCGCTATCCTATTCGTCATCGAGTTCTTCAGCCTCGAGTGATACGCATTCTCCAGTGATCCCACTTCAATCTCTCCCTGAAGAAAGGCCTTTACCTGAGTTCCACTCCTTTGGTGGTGCTGATACCTCTCTGTTACTGCCTCCTGCGCAAAGCCTTCTTGAAAGTTTCCCTCCGCCAGTGTTCCCGTCCGACGACAACAGTTTTCCCTTCGATTTCTCCAAGGGTCCATTGGACTATACGTTCAATTATGATCTTCCTCCGTACCCAACGTTCTCCCAACCTTTAGATGGATTCTCGCAAGGCTTGCACTTTTCTCCCTTTGCGACACCTGCCCCCTTGTCATTTGATTTCAATTCTATATCTGTTTAATCTGTTTGTTCGCCTGCTAACCTCCTCAGCTTTGCTTTCTCTTTTATCCGCACATTTGCTGGTACTTATCATTATACGCTATTTTTGGGTTTTGGTTCTTTTTTCTCTTCTCTTCTCTTCCAAGGATCGGAAACAATGTACTATAATATACCACTCGCATCTGTATCATCAAACATCGCAATGTAATGAGTATCTACCTCGTAGTTAGAAGGATAAGATGTCCACGCGCGGGCCAATAACGAAATACTTCGTTGTGATTGCTGAGCAGTTTCTTTTTTTACTTCAAAGGGAAACGCTCAATTGCGCGCGTTTCATGGTTGTGAATTTCGATCAAACAAAAATATATGAAAGGCGGATTTTGCGGGCCGGCCCTATAAAGAGCTGTCATTTATACAAATGTCTCAAAAAGCTCATTTTCATTCATCGCGTTGCGAAAAACGGAATACAACTCGTGGCTATTTATGATGCAACGTACTCCATCTTCCATCTTCTGCTCGACTCCTCAGTCCGGATATAACTGGTTAGAAATATTAACGATGAGCAAGATACATTGCTACGGCTTAATTATTTGGCACTTACTTTCCCGGGGTTGAACAAATTATGTGGGTCGAAAGCGTTCTTGATTGTTTTCATTAGAGCGACTGTCCCCTCTCCAAGTTCATCGACTAGATACTGTTTTTTTCCCATGCCTATGCCATGCTCGCCCGTACCTTTCGACAAAGCATTTTTTTTAATGTCACGGACGAAATGGGAGAGTAATAGATACGCACAGGTCCCGTCCAGGGCGATCGCCTTACGAATCATTGCATCTGCGACCTCCTTGACGTACTGATACTCTGTATCGTTATGGTAAAGTATAAAGCAGTGGAAGTTTCCTAAAGTTATTCATTAGTATCCGGAAGGTACGTCGAGATATGCTGTTGAAATCTCACCGTCACCGATATGGCCTCCCAAAGGCGAGACTAGACCTCTATCTGCAAGGTCTTTCTTGGTCGCATAGATCAGGTCAGGCAAGTGAGAGACAGGCACGCTGCATGTTCCGTATCAGCTCGACACGTCACGATTAGCTTTTTCTACATAATCTCACCAGACATCGGTGATATATCCTTTATAACCTGGATTAATGCTGAGCACGCCGAAGAGCGTACTCTTGCGATCTGACCACAGAATGTCGCCCTCTTCTTCATTGACAATATGAGTGTATCCTGTTCCACCGTGTTTTCCAGCTACCTGCTCGACAAGGCGCGAAGTTTCGTCTCTCACTGCATCTGACCCTTGGTATTTGAAGAATACGGTGTCCATTTCGATCCATTTACGTGGAAATTTTCCGAAGCGATTCATTGCCTGCACGGCCAAATGATCGCATAGCTCCGCACACTCTATAAGGTTGGTTAACCACCGAGTTGAAGACATGGATACGTATGTATCGTGCGCATCTATGAAGCATGGAAAAAGTGAATACTTACGAATGGCAGCACCCTCATTGACTATCTCACAAACTGCCTTGGTGGCGCTGCGAACGTCCGGAAAGCCTACGACTGCTATAGAAATAGGTAGGCGTGGCACGAGCCTAACAGTGGCTAATGAAAACCCCGCGTTAGTCATTAAGAAACTTCAGAAGGAAAAAAACAAAAATCGGTCAGGCATTACCTTCTGTGACAATACCTAAAGTACCCTCTGCGCCAATAAAAAGCTTCGTGAGATCAAAACCAGCCGAACATTTCCGTGCACGTTTGCGTGTCTTAATGACCTCGCCTGATGGGAGTACTGCAGTCTGTTTTGTTTAGATTCATTCGTCACTCGTAATTGTTATCTTCAGAGAAAGCTTAAAAGACAACGTACAACATTGAGGATGTACTCTCCGCGAGCCGTCCCGTATCTAACAGCATTGGTTCCAGAACAGCCTTGTGCTATCATTCCGCCAATAGTGGCACCAGGCGCAGGGTCAAGCTTAGCATAAGCCACATGGTTTAACTTAATCTTGGATATGTTCGCCAACAATGTGAATTACTGACAGGAAAGAACAGCGGAATTCCTAAGAGCAATGTCAGTCCAAAATTATATTATGCAAATGCTCCCGCTTTATTAGCTCGCTAACCTTTTTCCTTGAGTGTATCGTTGAGTACGTTCCACACCACACCAGCCTCGCATATGACATCGGCGTCATCCACTGTAGAGGGGAAAATTAGCAAGCAGTTACAACTGACTGTAAGTACTTGATTGCAAGTTGGACATACCATTGATTTGAATAATACGATTCATCCGAGAGAGATCGACGCAGATACTTTCACTAGTGCCTGAGACCTTTGGACTTGTTAGACACGATATATAAATTTTAGGCGAGCTTCGTACATTGCCTTCAAGGCTTGTACCAGCCGCATACGGTACTATGGGAACACGGTGCTTGTTGGCGAGTTGAACAATTTTCACAACATCTTCAGTCGAGCGGACATGAACTACGACTGCGTGAGGAATACCTGCGAGGAATTTGACACGTAGTCCGTTGATGCTCCATTAATCAGACAAAAACACACTCACCATGAAACTGCGGATACTTTGATTGAGCAAAAGTAGTCAAATCATTGACTTCTGTAGAAACAGTGTTCAAATTGTCTTGGAAAGCATCTTTTAATTCACGAATGAGCTGCTGCAGCTCCTGAGAGGGAGCAAATGTCGTCATTGTAGGTCCAGTGAGTTCAAAGCAAACGTGTCGATTGCACTGTCGTTACAAGTCATGGTTAACTTCTTAAGACCTTCGGATCTCGCAAATTCGAACGACGAGATCATGATTTCGTGGGCGGAAAGCATGCGCACTGGCTTCGTAGAGTACATCAAGATCATGATTTCGCGGTATGAAGTAACACATGTGCGTGTAACGGCGAATACCGTATGCCGAGTCTGGTTGCGGAGACACGGCCTCCTCGGCTGTCAAAAGGGGTAAAGCATGTTATCGAATCCACTTCCGTCGCGCGTATCGACCGATACATATGTGGCTCAGCATGTTCTCAGTATCTCGTTTGGGATTACCAGTACCAGTACTCGTATGGCATGGAGATGTCCCCCGGAGACCAACACATTCAACAGAATCCTGCCTAATAATGGCTATATATACCGGCTTCGAAAACGGAATGAAGAAGCTTCTCAAAAAGTTAGGAACTTCATACGCGCTCGAAAATGCAGTCGGGGCCTGTCAGATGAGACCTGGGAACACAACACACATCTGAGAATGGTACTTTCAAATTCTGACTTCCTCGGTTTGCTGACAAGCTAGCGGTAGCTGATGATCAGTGATACACTAAGAAAGATTCCATAAGGCATTGAAGGGTACCCCTCTGTTGTTTCCACTTACTGTCGTCTGCCGTCCCAATGGCTAACGCAACTGAAGTAGCTGAACTCGTTGTCGCGTTGCAACAGATGCGTTACTCGAGTGTCCGTGTATTTATTACCTGTCCTATTCATTTCTGAATTAACAAACTCGATAATAGTACTTTGACTGTACGAATATTTTCCCCACTCATTGTCTGAATGATCAACAGCGCTGACTAAATGTGGAACCTGTAAAGTGGCCAGTATGACTATTCTGGTACGACATAAACCAAAATGTTCGAAATGGACGCATAGTGCATACTCTTGCAGACTTACGATTATTTAATCACATTCAACGCGGAGAAAAGACTCATATGGCCTTCACCCTGGTCGCTTCCTAAAGTTCTGTTTCTCCTGACACGGTATTTGCCTTTCATCGACACATCTATCGTCCTCTGGCGTAAGTGCAGACTTGTCTCCAATGTGACTTTGTGTCTTTGACTGAAGAACGTTGTGGTCAATAGATCAATTCAACCCATTCATGACTCAGAGAGATTGCACACTTGCATATATGAGTACTGGCTGTAAGCTATTTAATAATGAACTAGTGGGAAATGACCAAACTCAACTTGCAATGCTTAGGGATGATTCTTCTTGGGATTCTAGTCGCAGAAAGTAAGCGTCGCTTTCCTCCCGATAAAGTCACTCTTTCAATTTCTTGACCAAGTAATCCTTTTGCTACGAACGTGGGCGGTCTGGGAGCGAGGCAGGAATGTTGGAATCGGACTCTCCATCTGGACTGCCGCTTTGTGGATCCCAAATATGGTCTGCATGGGAATTTTCCTCAAGTCGCTCAAATGCAAGTGCCTCGTAGTCTTATTGATTTTTTTTTAAAGACTATGATTGCATTTTGTTCAGTCGTACCATTACCATTGGGACTTCCTGGATGCCTTGTGGTTTCTGGCAGTACCGTACTCTCTATTAATTGGATTCTGCTCATGATATTCGAAGCTGGTAAGTTTTAGACGATAATGTCAACTTTGCTCCCAAACACTAAGATTTACTATCGTAGGAATTCTGGGGCTCATGGTGATCAAGGCAGTCCAGAAATGTACGTTTCTGCATTCAGCAGATCTCACCTTCTGAGCCGAATACAAACAAAATCGCAACTGCAGATCGTATTCAACGGAGCACTATCATCTACAAAGCGGTTTATAGAGATGGCAAGTGCAGCTTTCTGCTCAATCTGAAAAAGTGTTAATTCGCATAACTCAGGTTCTATATTTTATGTCTACCTATTTAGTAAGTGTAGATAATACATTGTTTTGTCGAGAGCACTAATTATCCATTTGAAAGTAGCTTTTTCTCTTGCAAATGTCATCGTGATATTGACTCTGCCAGTGAGTGTCACAGTTTACAATAATGTGCACTTGCTCTTACTAGCTTGTTGTTTATATCCGGCGATCGTTGCCTTTTGTGCATGTAGCATGACTTTTTGAATTTGCTTTCAAGGTTTGTATTCAATCCTTTGATTTTTCGGTAACCCGGACATGGTCCACTCATTCTCAACTGACAGCATCGAACGGGTCACGCACTCCATTTTGACTGCGAGGATCCTATTGAACTTGCGAAGCTTGCTCTCCAGCAAGGGAGGAGACACATTTTCATCTGGAGAGAGTATGGAACTCGTTTCAGTGTCATTTCCAGGCCACAGTCACACACGATAGAGAAGGAGTACTGCTTTATCTGTACGTTAATGGAGCTGATGTACGATATCTAAACATGTATTGGACCAATCTTATTTCCGTTGATGTTTCTCTGAAGGTTGATGATTGACGGACGGTGACAACGTTGTCCTCGGCGAGTTAACAAATAGTGTGTGAGCGGCTTGACGAGAAGCCATTCTTCTGGTTGAGCTTATTCTGGTTGAGCTTATCTGCTATCGCGGCCCCATGCTCAGGACAATTGTATATGCCCTCGGAACAACGCTATATACCAATATGGTTTAGACAAATATTAAAATTAAGCCCTGTCCAGGGAATCGCTGCTAAGATTTGCATTCCGAGGCTCCTATCGGGGAAGAATTCACGGTCTCTCATTTTCCGGCTGTTCGTCTTCACGGAATACATGTCAGCGTAGCCGTCATGTAGTATAAAAACTCTCGGCGCCTGCGGTCCTTAAGAATGATGGGGAAACACCTAACTCACGACTGATGTCCCCGCATGTCGAGGCAGCACCAGCGATGCCAACAGGACAGTCCTAAGAATTTCAAAATTTCAAAATTTCCGCTAAGCATACTATACCACACCAGAGCAACGGACTGCCGTCACCTCAGTAGATAGAACTTTTATCAACGATGCGATCTCGCAGGGTCGCTAATTATCTTCTACCGATGGGGAAAAAACCTGGACCGATCCGGACCCACTCACAGGATGCTAAGTTGACCGAGCCACATGTCTCGTACGACTCATGAATAGCAGTCCGAACCACAAAGAAGCAGATGGATTTCGCGATGGAAATTACTGCGACTCGTTCAGTAGATCATTGTATTCTCGAGCGGCACTCATGATGCTGTAACGACTGCGATCATATTAAATCACAATATAGCCGTCATTGGACCCCAAAACAAAATCACCACTGTTCCATGCATGATATTGACGAACAGCACCCATGTGCTAGACCAAAACGCACGAGCGCTTTCTCGACACGGAGCCCTCTCTTGAAATCATAGCAGTCCATCGTGAGGCACCACGGTGTTTGCGGACGAGGCGGCGATGGCCGAGTCGATCATAGAGAAACGCGAAAATGCTGAACAAATTGGTTCCGGTAATAATAAAGTACCTGCAGACCGTTGAAAACTTTAAAGTTGTTCGCATGATAGTCACGAACCATCCGCGAGAGTACTGGGTAACGAAGAGCCTCATGATTTGTCATCTGGATGGTTTCGTGTATAACTCTGGAACAAAGGAGCAAACATATAAAATTAAACTGCCAGCTAATGGTTGGGATGTATCTTAGCATAGCCTTGTCCTCAGAATTTCTTAGCAATGCAGAAATCCTGAGTTAAATGGAGGGGGATATTATTTGCTTTGAATGACATAAGCCGGAAGGATCGGCATGCAGTGCTATTCGAGTCTGCAACAAGCAGCATGCTGATTCGCAAGAAGTCGGGCACGATCCTCAAGTCGTCACTCAAATGTCGTGTCCGCATTGCGGCACCGCCCGACACTCTGGCTCTCTGACCTTGCATCAATCCCACTATTCTCGCCAAACGGCAGCGCGCCGGTGATGCCGCAGGAGAGACCGACGCGGCGCTGAAGGCAGTCGTTGAAGAGAGGGAGAAGACCACGGACTTGTCAGACGGCGAAACGCAGAGGCTTTCTGCGTAAGCTATTTTGTGCGTTATGATTCTCATGCTGTTTTGACGACGACGTCGTCTGAAGGCCCTCAAAATGTGCTGCTCTTCTTTGAACCACGGCGGCGAAGCTTGCTACAACGATGAGCTCGAAGGGGTTCCCGGCTCCGCAGCGAGGGGCTTCGCTAATGCTCGCATTCCGAATGGATGCTAAATTCACGCTGATTGTCGGCTCGAATTGACATGCTGCCACAAGAGCGTCCAGCGTGCTAGAGCCATCTCTTCCGTCACCATCTTGGCCAACGGAGGTATCAGAGCGGCCTGTGAGGAACTTGCATGGCGCGCAGAAACCAATCAACGCAAAATCATCGACTTCGACGAGCTTGCGGGCCCTCGGAGCTGTCGATTCTCTTCTGGACGAGCGTGGCTCAGGATCTGTATCTCTCGGCTTCTCATCACAGACACGCTAGTCAGCTCGGACACCTCGTTTTTGCGTTCTCAATATCAGCGACGCTGATTTACTATGCATGTCGAAAACGAAACATTCCGGTGAACGTCACCGACACGCCCAGCCTCTGTGATTTTACGGTTTGCGCAACACATCGCTGTTTGGACCCGCAGACTGGAAGGGAAACACCTCTTCAAGTTGCTGTCGCGACGAATGGTCATGGGTGTAGACTGGTGGGTCGGATAAAGCGCGAGGTTGATGCGAAGCTCGATCCAGATGCTGGTTATCTTCGGCGTTAGATATTATCATTTTCCATGACTATCTGGATCTCAAATGAATTCCTCTTACAGTATGAGTACCTTGAGGTCCCCCTTGAATTTGCATTGACCGTGGTAGTCATCATGTGCCAAACGCTGCTCGTCAATATTAGAAAGGAAGCTTCAAAGCAGTCCTTCCGCGTTACGTCGACTGGGGAATATTTGACCACCTTTTCAGGCTCTCTGAGTGCGGGGCAGATGCTATCGACAATTGCTTACAAGACGTCGACTACGGAGTTAGGCTTATGAATTCTGGTTCAACCATTTCTTACAAGTGTACATTATTATTACATGGAAGCTAATTTGAATGTCTACAGGCTCGGACTCGTACTTGGAACAGAAACTTCGATAATACTGACATTTCCAATTGGCGATGATAAGTATCTTGCTGCGCATTTCTTTTTTAACATTTTTTTACTCTCGAATGTATGTCTCCTGACCTCCCATTACAATGCAATCTACTACGTTGGCTTCTGGACGAGCTGTTAAAAACGCGAGACCAGCTATTGGGGAAACAATCTGCAATTACGAAAATCTTGAAAGACACATGGAGATTCGAGGTGTTGGAAAGTCTGACAAACTACACAAACTATATTACCTTCTCAGCTTTACCACCAACATATGTACATATGCGTCTACTTTACGATAACGGAAATCAGGAATCCTGGAATTAAGAACGTCGCGGACCTGTAGGTTCCGGGCCAGCCGCCGTACACAGCGGCTGCTGCCAGCCACCAATCCAGTGTATTCGCTTCATTGCGTTGAATCAAAGACGGGGAACTCGCTGATCCTCAGTTTCGTAGCCTTGAAACAAAATGTCAAATAAATCATCTTATTAGCAGTTTGAACTCACCCCGAGAGGCCAGAGCGTGATCTGCTTAGCATCACCCGTGCAATTCCCATTCTCGGGCTGCACAGCCGCAAACGTGTCGCCTGCCTCAGCCCACGCGATCGGGCACGCTGTCGCGGTGATCGTATACGGCGGCAGTCCGTAGTCGAAGATCGGCGACGGCAACGTACCGTTTTCGGGGGTGGTGCCGGGGTTGAATTTGAGGGTGGACGGGTCGATCGCGTACTGCCACGCCTCGGTCGCCTCGAACTGCACGTCGATCGCGCGGGGCTCGTCTGCGTTCTGCTTGAGGACCGTCTGAGTACGCGAGATATCGAATGCGTAGTTGAGCGGGCCGCGGTGCACGGCGACGGAGTTGTTCGGGCGCGATTCTGAGAGGCAAAAATATCAATTAGCAAGCACGAAAGGCGCAGTTGGACAAGAGGGCTTACCGATAGTGATCTCCGCAGGAAGAGAAAGAGTGAAGGTCGAGTTTCCTGCAGGTAGATTCATCGCGTACAGCCCGGTCGCGTCCGTTTGGATATTCTCCTCCGAGCCCCCGTTGAGCGCGAGAGTCGCACCCGACACCCAGCCCGGGATGCGCACGTAGTAAGTGAACGCCTTGTCTGCGGACACGGTCATTGTGAGCGTGTCGCTGAACGGGTAAAGGGTGTCGACGCTCGCGGAGACCGCATTCCCGCCGGCCAGCACCGTCTTCGCAGTCAGCGGACCGAGGTAAACCTGCACGAGCGAGCTCTTGTCCGCTGTGGTGACAAACGAGTTGGTGATGAACTTCGGGAAGCCCTGCCCGTGATTCACGGTGCAGCATCTACAATGAATTATGTATAAAGCTTTTGCTGTTTAATCCATACGTCAGAGTAAGCTCACGGATAGTTTGGCTCCAGGCCGAAGACATTCGAGTATGGCCCGTCAGTCGCGAAAGGGTTCCTAATGATCTGATTGAGTTTGGAAAATGAGGGGGGCATATGAGCATGGGCACTTACGGAGTCATGTTCTGCGCGGCGATCTGGTTCTGCTGCTGCAGATATTGGCGGGACCACATGTCTTATGGATCAAGAGTCAATCAGCTCCATTGTGGCCGCAAGACTGAAAGAGCTGTATGTACCTCCTGTTAACGTCGCAGGCAGCGCATTGTAGGTGATTCTCTCGACCTGGAGGTAAGTGTTTAGTTTAGTCAATGAAACTGTAGGCAAAGAGAAGCAAGCTCACGCGATCGGCGTATTTGCTTTCGCCACTGACTTGATACAGATACGAGCCTCTGGAACGAACACAACAGTACTTGGTCTCCGTGTCCCAACATATGCAGATACGCAAACTCACGAGTACATCGTTTCCTAAATCATTCAGCTATTTAGCGCCTTCTCATGGTGTAAAATTAAATTTTCGAATACGCACGACAACCAGACAAAGCTCGGTCCCCCGAGTGGCGCCCAGTCCAGCCAAGTACTCATCCGCGGCGTAGATCCCCGACGGCCGACCATGAAACTGGAACAGAAGGTCCCAGCCCTCGCTCGCTCGGTCTAGATCTGTCATGGCAAACCGCATGTCAACATCAGTCCTCAAATCTTCAGTGATTGACATGGAAGGATCTCACCAGACTGGTTGTGCGTGAAGCGGTATGTCGAAGGCAGGGCTTTGAGCCCCTCGGCCATGTTGACGCCGTGCCACGTCTGCCCGCGCCGAGGTTAAGACAAAGCCAGAGGAAGGAGAAGGAGAGAAGACATGAGTTGCGTACCAGGACGTTGAACGGGTTCTGGAGGTTCTCGACGGCCGTAGTGGGGAAGTACTGCAGCGCAGAGATCTTGAGTTGACTGGGATACGGTATACAGAACGGCAGAACGCACTTCTTCCTTGAAGACATCTTGACGGACGGAAGAGTTGCCTATTAGCCAGACTCGACCCAATGGCAAGAGTGAAGAGACGCACCCTCCCACGGATCGCCCGTAGCCTTAAGCAATTCCATCGTCTCAATCAGCAGATCTTCGTTCCCGTTCGGGTAGAAGTCGTATAGCCTGCAAATACGAATGAGCATCCGTTACATTTCTCGCGAGAAACAGAACAGAACAGAACAGAACAGACAGACGCACCATTGCAGCGAGATGACGAAGTCCTCCCAGCGTGTCGCCGTCCACTCCTCAACGCCCTCGCTGTTGTTCTTCAGCATCGTGTTCGCGAGCGTGACGAACTTGTACAACGCCGGCACGACCGTGTCTGCCAGTGATGTGTTGTACTCCATCATCTGCGTCGCGCCGAAGAGATACGGATACCTGCGCACCCGAGTCAGAAAAAAGTCATATCTTAGGAGAACGCGCAGAAACAACTCGGACGCACCGCGCCCAGAGATAGCGAGGTTTGCTCTTATCGAACACCTCGGGCCCGAGCCAGCCCGTGTCGTCCTGGTTCGCGAGCACGAAGTCGAGGAAGTACTGTGTCTGCGCCTGGATCTCGGCGGAGTCGACCAGCACTGCGTTCGGGACCATCGCATTCTGTTTGCGAAGTACAAGCATCAGAAAGGAGCATGGATGACTGAAGAGGGCACACATACAAACCAGTAACTCCCAGCTGGGTCAACGTGGGTCAGAGAGAGGCGTACGAAGAGTGACTGAGAAAGCACCTTCTTCAAGGTTCGAATAGAACGAGTCTCCGCCTAACCAGTCCGTCTGAGCGACACTAAGAAAGCCATCAGCGACGCATAGGACCTGATTGCGGAAGTAAGCTCACTAGTCGTAGAAATCGTGCTCGTGCCCATAAAGCCCATTTGTTTGCACCATGAGCTGCAGAGAAGACATAGCTGATAAGCGCAAGTCTTTGAACTTCGAGCAGTCACAGGTACTTGGTCATGCAGCCATCCGGATGGCTTGATCGCACCCAGAGGCAAATTGAGGTATTTCTTCGCCGCGACTAGGAGATGCTTTCAGCATAACTCAGGATTTAATGTGAATCGGTTTTGGCTTACGACCAGACTGGGACGCAACCCCATTGACGACGCCAAGCAAGATAAATCCGAGGGCATAGGACACAGATCTCAAGTACTTCATAGTGACTGAGGCAAAAACAACATCGTCCTTACGGACTTTATACCGCTACCCGTCGGGCCGGCATGGACATGCTATACCAGCCCGCCGATTTCGACCTATGCGTAGCAGCAGAAACTTGATCACGTTGCCGACAGCCATATGCACAGATAATTTCTCCGCCCGAGATGTCGAAAGAGGAATAGGGGTTACGATTGAGAGAAGAGGTGCGTGCCTTCGTCTTCGGGCTTCAAGGCTCCGAGTTTCTGCAGTCCCGGGATCGGTACGGCGGTTATCTCAGAAGTGCGCCGGAACGCCTGAATTGCTGCTTTTCGCTTCGGCAGGTACGACGTCATGTGCCAAATTGTCCGTATATTCGCATCAGAGAAGTACGACATACACATACCGAGCGATACACTACACTCGCGATGAAGAACCAGGGGCCAGGTGTAAAACGCCTATGACGAAGCCAAGTCCAGGATTGCAGGCACGACACGGTTGCGAAGCCACGATAACACTGCGAGAAGAGAAGAGAAGGACGTGAGCATGCGTGACAAAACGCGAGGAAGCCAGAATTTGGGCAATGGTCAGATTTTCAAGGTCTCGACACAAGTATTAAGACAGGGATAACTGAAAAATATATAGAAAATCTCTTCATGTAAAAGCCCGAGCCGCTGCCGTTCGACGACGCCGACTCGCACCCGAGTTCGCGGAAGTAAAAGCATAACTCACAGCTTCGTGTCAACCAGGCAGAGTGAGAATTCAAACGTCCCAGACCAGTACTCAGATGCGCCTGGAAAGCAGGTGTTGCTTGAAATGTTGTCTGGAAATCATCGACACAATCGAAAAGTTTGACGACGATCGCGAAAAAATGGTTTGGTGAGGTACACGTTAGGGCCGGTTTTCTTCGTTTAGGGCCGGCAGTTTACTTCACGCCGTCTCCAAACTACAGTTTCTTCTCGCAAGGCCACTGCATATAGCTGGCCTTGAGTTTCCTATGTCACATAAAATAACAAGCAACCAAGAGTATCCATAACAGAAAAGCCGCCTGAGCCAGAGGAAGACCATTGTTCTGACGAGTTGTGGGCTGCGAGAATCCGCCTAAAAGCTGCGTGTACGACCCGCTCAGTCAGGGCCTCCATGTATCACCGGTACTTTGACTAGCTCGAGGCAACCAGGTTTCGTGAGTTGGCGAAATCTGTTTTTACCTAATTCCATTCCTCACCCATTTTCCTAGAGTGTCGTTACATCTTCACCGACGTCAAACGAAAGTCAAACTTATATTTCATATATGTATACAGACTACACCCTATCTACCTACGTAGATTTAAACTGACTATGTTCAGCACATGTATACGTAGTTCCTGGCCGGGGTCTACGCTCTTCACAACGAGCTGTTGCGCTCGAACACTGTTAATTATCAAAATGTTTTGAGCAAGCGCAGATACGTTATTCGGCTATTTGATATGTATCATAGGAAAAAGATTCTTTCATACTAAGTCTGCTTGGAACTTGCAAGTCGTCGGAATGTGGCTTCGGCGAAGACGTCTTTTAGCTTAGAGGAATGGTCAATGGGCAAAACCTGCTCTGCACTTAGTTTCTGAACTTTGGTCGCGCAGGCAACAAATAAATAAATAACTTAATAGAGTATGCGGCTTATGAAGATTTGGAGTGAGGTGCGCGAAAGCTTTGAAAATTACTACGCATACGGCATGAGTGTGGCATAACAAACTCTGACTGAATATGCCGGAAGTGCCGACAGCATCAAGTGTTCTTCTCTCCTTGGACTTCGAATGCTCGAAGCTTTACAGCATCCTTGAGGCACAAGCCCTGCGCCCACCACCGTGAACTATGGCCAAGTCCTCCCTAGGACCGGGTTTTGATGTCTCCGAAATCGCCAGTATGCTTTCAAGCATGGGCATCCCTCGCGACTTTATCGAGGGCGCGATTCACAATCCAGAACAGATGATGCAGATGATGCAGGGCATACGCCGCGGAAATCTCCAGGGTAGTGGTGATACCTTGACGATTGGTCGACCCAACCAGGCTGTGTTGTCTCGGGAAGACAGGTTTTTGGAACAGATGAGGCTCTTCAAAGCCAATAGCGCACGCGAGCTTCGCCTACCTCCAATCAAAATTACACCTCTCCCGCGCTGGCGTGTATTGGAAGAGTTCACTCAATTCAGACCTGGCGGCGCATACGACACTGCTGCAAATTCTCAGGAGACCCATATCAGGCAGACATACATCGGGATGAGTCGAACTTTCTCACAGAAAGAGCTCGATGACCTTGAGAGAAGTAAGTTACAGGGATTTTTCGATTTTCGATTCTAATATGACATGACCTTATTTAGTAACGCTGTCAGAGATGTTAATCCGAAAGACGCACAATGTGCGTATGCACTTGTTTCTGTCCAATATATCTAATACGAACCAAAGGACATACCTAGGGGTCTTACTTTCTGTGTAGAGTCATCAGCAAAACCAGTATGATTCTGGTCTTCTGAGCTATATATATTCAACTGAAATTGCCGCATTTTATTCACAGCTCGATTAGTCGCTGTCAGCATTGCCGTTGAGGATCCGTGTGGTGATGTCACGAAGGTAGCCATCTACAACTATCCGTGCACTTTTGATGCATCGGTGGAGGAAACGGACAGACTGTTTCCAATAGGCAGCATACTAGCGATACGTGAACCAACCTACAAATTCTCAGTCAACGGAGACCATCCCATGGTTCGAGTCGACTCGCCTTCAGATATCATATTCATTGATTCCGATTCTGAGCTCCTGCGAGGTGTTCACTGGACTACTGGCTCTATATTTGGTGACGTGCCTAAACACCCACTGACATCGGAAGGTTGGCGAACTCAGGGCGTGGACGACTTCAAAGCGAAGAGGTGGCTCTCCGCAGCCATTTGTTTCACAGAGGGTCTGAAGCTTGATCCCAGCCATCACGTCTTACGTCTTAACCGGGCAGAGGCTTACCTTCGACTCGGGTGGTTTAATTCTGCACTCGGTGATGCCGATGAAGTTTTGAAAGTTGGTGTTGCGGATGAAAACCTCAGCAGAAAAGCGGTGTTTCGGGCTGCAAAGGCTAGCTACATGATCGGAAAATATGCTCGTGCAATGGAGTTAGCTGCGTTACGACCCAATGACAATGAATGCCACCAATGGGCTTCTAAAGCACAGCAGCGCATGCACGAGACTTCTACTGGGGAGTATGACTGGTGCTTGCTTTTCAGAGAATCGCAAAGGCCCGCTGCACGTCCAGACGTGGCAGACTACACCGGACCAGTTGAGGTGAAGAAGCGAAGAGGTTTGAAAGGCGTCCGAGGCGTTTTTGTCACCCGAGATGTCAAAATCGGCGAGCTCTTGGTGAGCAAAACTCCTCAAAGGTGCCTAAAACACCGCCTTATATTGCTATTATGGCTCGCAGATGGTATCAAAGCCTATTGCTTCCGACTACCCCGAAGACAATCCCAATAACGGCAAAGAAATGTTCTTGTCGTTCAATTTTCTTACAGATGAAATTTGCAAACGCTCGCAATTTGTAATCATCACTCGTATTGTTCAGAAAATATGGGACAACTCGAATCTTGCATCGACATTGCGATCAATGTTTGCTGGGCCAAATTGTGCAACGCCATTCCATTATCCTGCTTTGCCTGCCGATGTGCCGAAGCGTTCTCATCCGCAAAAGCCAGTGTGCAACATTGACATTACACGAGTCGAAGGTGTAGCTTCCTTCAATTCATTTACGCTCCACCCTCTTGAATTTGTGGCTGGGACGAAGACAATCAATGCTAAGAAAGATACAGGGTCAGGCTTGTACGAGCTTCCATCTTTGTGCAATCATTCATGTTTGGCGACTGCCCATAGAAGCTTTTACGGGGATGTCATGGTGATACGCGCGAGTCAAAATCTTAGGAAGGGTGACGAAGTCACCGTGGAATATTTGCCGGGCGGTTCGTCCTTGGAAGACAGGGATAAGCTTACTCGTTGGAAGTTTATCTGTGACTGCGCCCTCTGTGCGGCAGATCGCGCTGACGATTGCAGCGTTCGGTCGAGTCTTGTTAGCGACTGGTCTCCGAGCACCACGATCCCGGAGGCTGAGAAAATTCTGATGCGGGTGAAGGAAACATATGGTGATCATGCTGAGCGCCGCCGATGTGGGACTAAGCCAGATCTTTTTATAGCGTACCGTATCCTTGCTGATGCTTACGAAAGGCAAGCACACCAAAATCTCCGCTATCGCAAGCTTGCGATCGAGGCGAAGATGGACTCTCTAGAATCTATTGGAATGGTGATCACAGATCGTAGTATTTTGGGGCAGATAAAACAAAAGAACTCGCTACCCGTTGACATTACTCGAGGTCCCACTCATTGCATATATCTATGCACAATGTCTGTCATTACTGTTGTCGCCGCTTTCAACGCTCTAGGAGAGGCAAGACGGGCTCGCAACTGGCTGAAAGTCGCTGTGTGGTGTAAGTTTTCATTGAAATTGCAAGTACATAATACATAACCGACTAAACTTTTGTACAGTGGAGGATATCCATGCCGGCGGTGGGAAGGCGCTATTCATGCTGAGGTTCACGCCTATCCTACAAGATCTACACCTTATGCAAGTTCTTGAAGAAAATATCTAGGTTTTCATTGGTATTTGTCCAGAAACGGCTACTTGACGTACTTGACCCCCGTCCTGCTTCGAGATTCTTGTCGATGTAGTTAAATTTCTGAAGATACCCAGCCATGCCAGGTATATAGCTACCTGGTAATTCGCGAAATATACAGACCAGCATTGTACATGTACATATGAGAGCTATGGATCGAGAGATATAGATCTTTCCTGCGCCTTTCTCTCATCCTAACCGATTATCTGTCAGCTTTTTCTTAAACAGGGAGATAAGCTGAACACGCCATACAAGATAAAATTGTTGCGCTTCAACTTCTGGAAGAATGGTAACATCTATCTCGTCCTTCCGGTGTGTCGAGCGGTCCGGCCCAGCCCTGATGACACTGTCAAAACTGTGCATAGTCCCTACGCTGCTCAGCCAAGTCGCTCTAAGATCCGTTAGTTCGAAAGCCACCTCATGGAGATGATCGCGCAGCTGTGGGGTGGGAACAGAGCATGAAGAGCGCGTTGGAAGGGACCCGGACATTGTGTCGGATTCGAGCCTCTTGCCGCGAAGAGGTTGACGTGTATTCAGCCTAAATCCCGTTTTACTTATTAACAGCAGGGATAGGATAGATGACCCACGTCACAAGTAGGGAGTTTGCGTAAACTAGACCCGGATTTAGTCACGGCATAAGTATAGCAACATTTTTGCGCAACGTACGTTTTCCAACACAAAAATCAACCGCGAGGTAGTAAAAGGTCCCTGGGAGTGCTTTGAACTCCTTGACTCGAGACTTCATGACAAACCAAAATAACTCCGACAATTACGACGAGACTGCAGCACCGAAAACAATGTGACAACTGCCTAGAGAAGATTCATAAGGAAAAGACGTACGTAGTCAGTATACATCGGTTGATGGAATAAATTATTAATCAGTGCGTTCGTTCTGAACCAGATGGTCAGAAGAATTTGAGTTCGAGTCTATTTGATGATTGTACATACTCGCGGAAGCCTCCCTTTCCTCCCTGCAAATAGTAACACAGCAATCCTGCTATGATGACGTCGGGAAAGATGGCCGTAATGGCGAAGGGAAGAGTTGCCGTGTACTAGAAATAGGCAAAAATTACACTGAGCAAACGTCAAGCGAAGAGAGGAACTATGTGATTCACTTACAGTAATTGACGAAAATTTCTGAGCTTTTTTAGAATAAGCCTGAGAATCCAAATGCGATGCGTTAGCAAAGGCCAGAGAAGATTGGAGCACGTACGAATCTATCACGGTTTCTGTTGTTACGCGATGAATAAATGAATATGCATAAGATGAACAGAGAATATACCAAGGCCGAAAGCTACAATCACGAATTTGTTAGTAGATTGTTAGAGATCTGGCAACTTCGCATACCTAATGCGCTGTAATGGTGATCGCCTACAATGAATTGAGGCTCGTTAGATTGCAAAGTTGCTTACTAAAACCACAGCGATCCACCACTTTTTCGAGGACACTAAACCCCATCGTCGCCCACGTTGTAATCACATTCAACGCGAGAAAAAGACTCATATGGCCTTCACCCTGGTCGCTTCCTAAAGTTCTGTTTCTCCTAACACGGTATTTGCCTTTTATCGACACATCTATCTCCCTCTGACGTAAGTGCAGATTTATCTCCAATGCGATTTTGTGTTTTTGACTGAAGAACATGATAATCAATAGATCAATTCAAACCATTCATGACTCAGAGAGATTGCACGCTTGCATATACGAGTATTGTCTGTAAGCTATTTAATAGCTCAATCGCGAACGTTCCATGGACTTCAATCAGACAGAAATTCATGAAGGTAGATGCTGCCGACCGGAGTATGAAGTTCGCCATATGCAGAACCCAAATGAATTCATCGTATCGCGAGGAGTAAAGGCGATAATAGGGAGATAGGAGTCGGACGAGCCTGAAGTACCCAGTGCCACCGCGGACAATACCGGCAGTGCACTCAATTGCAAGGTAGAACAAAGATAGAACACTATAGCATCATAGGATTTGCACATTCTGGTTGTGCGCTGCGCGGAGGATAACAAAAGATTGTCAATGAATCGGACTTAAAGACATCGGTGAGAATAAGTAAGAAGCAGCAGTTCGGAGGCTCGTTGCTTCCTATCGCGTAATGAAATTGAATGGGTGAGAAGACGGTCCGATCGAGCCTTTGCGGATAAATTTTTCGAGCCTTGTTGATTTGAACCACGACCACCACGACCGACTGCGAGCAGAAGGTGCCGACGGGGTTGAGGACAACCTCGGAGCAGAGTGAGAACGACGTGTGGGGTAAACGCCGGAGAATTAGCCGTTTGCTTACGTTTACGCGTCAGATTTACCTCTTCGAGGCACCGCCCGGGTCTTCGTCATTCTCGAAATCAACCTTTCCCGCTCATCTTCCTCCGACCACGACTTGCTCACTGACTGCATAGTCAAGGGGACGGTCGCCCCGTAGCAAGGAGTGATGTCTGCTCGCTATGCTTTCGTGACGCTCGTCACATCCGATCACTATCTGCCTGGCGCCCTCGCAGTAGCAGCGGCATTGAAGGAGGTTCATTCCTCGCTTCCCGCCGATTCGGAGGTCCCCTTTCAGACTGCTTGTATCGTGACTCCGGAAACCGTCGACGTCGCGACTATCAAGCATCTGCGAAAGGCTTTCGACGTCGTAATCGGTGTCGAGGTTATCGAGGAACAGACCACAGCGGAGCTCCAGTTACTCGGTGAGTGTCTTGCTACGCGATTTTTTTCTCTTCCCTCTGGCCTGTAAAGCGAGCAGTGTACTGCGCTGATTAGACGCATAATCATGGGATATGACGCGCCTCTGGAGCTTGTTGGCGACCTCCGTTAAACCTCTGACCATATATGGCCGGAAGAGGTCATTTGGTGCATCTCGTGATCAAGTGTGGAAGGGAAAGTTGAGGTTAGCCCTGAGCCATTCGCTCCTCCGTTGGCGGTCTTATTCATTTTTGGTGTTATCTTGTACCACATGAATCATATGCTGACCATACCGTTGCGGAACTTGCAGGTCGGCCTGACTTGTACTCCGTCCTCACAAAGCTGCACGTCTTTCGTTTGACGCAGTTTGAGAAAATAATATTTCTTGATGCAGACATACTTCCTTTGCGTCCCTTATCGCATCTTTTCTCCCTTCCTTATGAGTTTTCTGCCGCACCAGATGTGGGATGGCCGGACATATTCAACTCAGGTGTAATGGTTCTGACACCAGGAGAGGACAAATTCAACAACATCATGAGCTTGGTTAAGAGCAAAGGGAGCTGGGATGGTGGTGACCAAGGTGTTCTGAATGAATGGCGAGGAAACGACTGGAACCGCCTGAGTTTCACGTATAACACTACACCAACGGCCGCGTACACGTGAGTAAACCCTGCAAGTGTAGCCAGCTTTTACTGATTTATCATCTAGATATGCGCCAGCATATGAGCGTTTCGGATCACAGATTTCCGCACTCCACTTTATAGGTCCCAATAAACCTTGGAATGAAATCCCCTACCGTGCACCTTCAACAGCATCTCAATCGTCGCAGCCGCAAGAACAGGTCTCAATTCCAACGCCGTCCTTGTCCAGTATGATCGTGGCTGCACCATCTCAGTCATACGCATATTCTTCTCTGGTCGACCGTTGGTTTGATGTTTACGATCGTAACTATCGCCAGCAAGTTCCACTATTGGAGCAGGAGTTCGAGACGAAGAAGTACGAGAATGTTTGGAATGAGCCTGCGCTTACATCGACTCTCGTACCATCAGCCCCCACTTCAGGAGGTGTTCTTGGGCTTAACGATCTGCGGAAACTAGCTCTGGAAGGAGGGAGCTCGACAATGCGACAACAAGGTGAAGCAGAATACCATAGTCTCCCTCTAGAAGGGAGAATCGACCTTATGAGGCCGAAAAGGGAGCCCCCTCCCGAGATTAAAGTGGAGGGCGAGCCATCTGCGCATGTGGAAGATCGGTCGTCTACTCCCACTCCAGGTCGGCCGCAATGGCAGGGATTTGCTCCTTCGCTTATGCAGGCCCTCCCAACCCCTGGGCCAAGTGAAGTCCCTCCATCTTCACACGTCACTCCCGTATCGTTGCCTGGCTCAGGCGCGAGCACACCCAAACACATACCTGTTCATCAAACTGGTGGACAGCCTGTTCCCTCCATTCAGCACCAGCACCAATCCTCTCCTTCATCTCCAGACAGCAATGCTCGCGCTTCGCAACTGGCTCGATCAGGTCCTAGTGCCCCACCTCCTCCATCGTCAGATCAAGGCAGCAATCATCAACAACAGTGGCAACAGCCGCCTTCGTTGCCCACTGAACAACTTCGTCCTCGCTCCCCTCCGCTCCTTAGTTGGAATCCTGCAGTTGAGCCTCCTCCGAATAATCCACCGACGCCATCTGCCTTTCCTGCAGACTCGTACTTTCCTAATGCTTGGGATATTCCGCCAAGCTCCCAGAGATTGCACATTGCTCTGACTGGCTCTCCTCCCCCAGTGTCATCAGCATTCTTCGAGGCACCGCCACCAAGTCAGATTCCGCACCATCTCATCGACGAGGGGCATTACAGAAATGTTATGGGATCGCATCAGACGAATTTCGAACAGCCTCATTCACAACCAGATATTTCAAAGGTGACTTCTGTCTTTCCTTGGGAAGATAGACCGCGCCATACACCGGGCCGTGTATTCCCTGAGGGTGAAACTGCTCCTCGAAAAACGAAGTACATTGAAGATATGCCCCCGGAGCCGGTGCCAAAGCTGCCAACGCCAGAAACAAAGCCGGGGGATGTGAGAGTGCAGAGCCCAAGGATGCGGATTCAGACGCCATCCCCGCCTATTGGCTTCCCCGGCGCAAAAAGTTACAGCAATGCCTGGGACTCGGTACCGAGTATACAGAAATATGCGTCAAGGTTGGTGAAGCCGCCCACTTCAGTACCGCCGCTGATTCTACAGTCGCCGCGCGTGCGGAGGCGGAGCACGAGCGAAAGCTACAGGAGTAAGAGCGAACAGTCAGATGCGAATAGCATGGACGGAGACGTAGAAGACGAGGTTGACGATGATGATAGTGACGCAGATACAGGAGGGCGTTTGTCAAGCAGCGAGCGATCAGATAATGGGAGGTCAAGGCGTGGCTCGAAAAGCGGTCCGATGTCTCCTCCCTCTAGTACGTCGCGCGCGCGGAAGGGTTATCGTTCGTATGGCGTGCAGACTGTCCCTAAAGATGTACGCAGCATCGCAGTGCAAGTGTCTCGATCTACGGGCAAGGCGAGCGACAAGCTGAGCTCGAAGCAGAGCTCCGTGTCTTCGTCGCCAATGGCAATGCCGCATATTGACCTCCCGAGGCAGCCGCCAATACAGGAGATCAAGCTCGATTTGGAGCAGAGTGCCGTTGCGACACCTGGTGCTGTTAACGTACAATCTTTCATTCGACCGTCTGCATCCACCAGTCGTCAGCAGCAACAACAGCAGCAGCAGCACGGATTGCCGACTGGCATGTTGTCGCCACGGCTCCACGACGCGTACACATTTGAGTCGCCCAATCGGACGCCTCCTACTGTGTCTCCCGGATCGCAGACGCCTGCATCCAGAAAACCAGGTCCTGGACAGGTGGCCAAGCCACCTTACCCTGTTCTAATCACGCAGCAGTTGCAGCCGGTTGCCAGTATCACGCGCACGTCATCTGCGGAGACCGGGGACTCGCCTGTGGGACCTGTGACGCCGGCAGACACCCTTAATATGCCTGCACCGCCGCAGAGGAAGCCCGTTGGGCGCTCGTGGAATCCCGCCACAGGTGTAGACGTGTTTAAGCGCGGATCGGAGGAAGTCCTGGCTCGGTTCCTGCGCATGGGATCTTGGGAGGACGATTCGCACCCCCCACACGCATCGCACGGACCGCACGGACCGCATGCGCCGCATGCGCATGCGCACGCCGCCTAGTCTATAAAGCTGGCTCATGTCCTCTTGTCCTTGTGTGTCTCGTCTAGGGCCGATGGCAACTTGGTTGTTCCTATGGTTTGCTCTTTTGGCTCTTCGTCTATTGATGGCAAATACTCTCTTCTCTCTTGAAATCGGACAACCAAAATTTACATATCATTCTCTTTCGCAAATTCATGCTTACGACTTCTTTCCGATCATCGTCTGCAGAATCGTGTATACCCTTCATATGCCATTCGCCATTCGTCCCCCGTCGTGCATGCTCTTTCTTTTTATTTTAATGAGATCTTTTTCATTCTGTTCCTCTCAATATCGCGCTATCCATTCCAATTGTTCGATTATTCCTCTCTAGTATCTCGTCGATGTGTTGCCCTCTTGTAGTCCCTGTTCCGCTTTCTCGCACCTCTTTATTCCTTCATCCCATGTCTCGTTTGTCTCGTGTTCGTCTACAATTTCCCTGTAAGGAGCAAACGGAACAAGTCTTATTCACCTTTTCGCTTTCCATAAATGCTATCTGTGTGCCCGCCCGTACATTGCAATAATTTATTCCTCCATAGTAAACGGGCCGAAGGTTATTATGTCTTATGTGCGAAAGGTTAGTAGTATACGCCACATTGCCCAAACAGATCGATAGCTCTATTCTCGAAATGCATTGTCCCGTATCGCTATAAACGCAGTCAACTGCATCTTTGCATCGACCAATACATCACATTAACTACTACACCAGCAATTTCTTGAACGACCCCAATCGCATTATCCTGCAGACATGGTATGTTCTGCAAAACCTATCTCGCGCTCCAGAACGCAAATGCTAACATGATCTCATTGTATGGGCGTCAGGATGCTCTATTAGGCCTCGCGAAGAATTTCGCGGAGAGCCAGCAGAACCAACAGGGTGAGAGCCAGCAAGGTGAACGATTAAACCGATGGGCTCACCTTCCAGTTGGCTGATTCTGTGTTCTTGAAGGTGGCGTAAATAAGACGGGCGGCAGCGAGTACAATAGGCCAGCCGGCTCACAGCACGACGAACGCGGCAGCTCTCCGGGTGGTGAGCAATGCCCTATTTCCGTCTGGAGGTCATGCTTACAGAATAAACGCCTATGGTGCGCATGGTTAAATGGTAACTAGTGGACCCGCATGAGGCTGTTCGTGGTGCGAGGGAGCACAGCGAGGGCGACAATTCGCTTTTCTCCTCGGCGATGGGTTTCCTCAAGGACAATTCTGTGGGCTGTGATCATGGTGTCGGCTGAAAACACAATATTGATATTTGGAATCCTTTTGACAGAGCGCAAAACACGAAGACATCGATGAGCATGCCGTTACGGGCGCCCACGACAAGGCATACAATCAAAATTCTAGCCACGAGTTGGACGCGTCATCGCTAGGGAGTGCTGCAGCCCTTCAGGTACACCAAACAATCAGCCCAATATTTCTATCAGATGCTTAATTTGGATTTCCTTTATCTACAGGCATTCAAGTCGTTCACGTCAGGCCAGTCAGGCCACTCCGGAGGGGGTGGCGACCAGAAGTCGCAACTCATCAGCCTTGCGATGTCGGAAGCGTCGAAGCTCTTCAACAAGGGTGGCTCGGCGTCGGGCGATAAGCAAGACGCAATCAATAGCGCAGCGATGACGGTCATGAAGCTGCTCATGAAGTCCAAACTCTCCAGCAGCGTGGGTGGCGAGAACAGTGGGGGATTGTCGAGCTTGATGGGCTTGGTCAGCACCGTTTGATCCTTTTTGCTGGATCGATACTTACATTACTCTGTTCCAGGCCTCCAAGTTTGCGTAAAGACTGTATGGGTTGTAACATCTAATCAAGGACGGACTTATATTTTTGTGTCGAAAACGCCACAAACTTGTACTGACTACGTCGGCCGATGGCTGGAATTTGCTTCTGACCAAATGTAATTTTTGTGGATTTCAGCGAACTAGCTTTAGCAAGCTTGAGCTTACTAGTCCAGCGCCGCCGAGCATTTGGATGGAAGTACATTCTTGCCTTAGCCTTGTTCCTTGGCCTGACTATTGAAAGATTGACATCCATCTTCCCGACTTGCTGTTGATGTGATACAGTTTCGAACTGGCCATAGTTCAGGGTATTCGATGAAGTTCCTTATAGCTAGAAGTCAGTGCGTTCCTTGCTATGGATGGAGCGCGTGCGTGCAGTTTATATACATGATGTATGTACGACAGCGTAAGATTAAGTCTGACGAAAAGAGCCACTCCGCCCTCCGCAAGCCCGAATGCCTTACGAATCAGAATACTAATTATTTACGTAGGCCAATAGAGTCGGACTTTGGTTTTGGGGCGACTTTCGCGAAACATGTTTGAGGTATGGCCGCGGTCCCGCGACAGCTTGAGACGCTCGAAAACTTGCGGAGTTTGAAAGATGTGAAAGATGCGCTAAATTCGGGATATGGTTCTACAAGAATCGGTTTGCTTCCCGCCTCGATCGACAGCCTGTCAATGCCATGGCCTCCATGTCAGCCAATTGACATCCTCGCGCAAATGAATTACTACAGTAGACTTGTTGGGTTCAGTAAATGGCCTTGATCTAAACTATAGCAGGAAGCGATCCCGAGGCGAGTGTTGGACAATATGCAAACTCAGCATGCACGTTGTCAGATAGACTAGTTCATACACTTCTCCACCCCTCGGGAGAACCGGCGAGCAAATGTTGATACACTTCAACAGGTTCTTTGCCTGCTTATCTCAGTTGCCTGTTCCGCTCTGTGCTTTTCATTGGCCCAGGCTCGGCGGCTGAATAGAGCGCTTATATCCGTGAGGATGAAGAAATGAAGAGACGCTGCGACCCGCAAGACATGATGCGGAGAAGCTCTCAATTTTCGGAAGACGAGCTTCAGAGGCATATATAAATCTACGCCAGATTTGCGGGGTTTCTCTCAATTCTTTTGCTCAACGTACCACCATGTCCTCTCCGGACGCCTCCCAGCCGCCGCTGAACGCGTTTGGAGCTATCTGGGGCCCTCCACTCATTTCTACCTTCGTTGCTGCTGTGTGAGTGCCGTTTACTCCTACATGAGCATTTTAAAGTAGCTGAACAAATTAACCAGTATCTATGGAATATCTGTCCTCCAGACGTTCTACTACTACACTCATTACGGGAGTTCTGACAGGATTACATGGCGCGTGCTCGTCGCGACCATCTTGTACGAGCATTTTCTTGTGAGCGGGGTCGCTTGCTGATTTGAAATTGACTGCCAGTGTACTGGATAGTACTGCCATGGGTTTGTTATTGTATTGCTTGTATTACTATCTGGTAGTATCGTGGGGATTGCCAGAGATGCCGGTGCCAGACATTAAGTATGCATGATCGGTTTTCAAAGGTTCTGATCCTAACGGCTTGGTGCGGCTTACAGGGAATTTCCGGTGAGACTTCTTCCAAATTATTCCTCTGATAATGACACTCAAGCGTAATTTCGACCTTAGTCGGAATACTTCATCACGACCGTCCTGGTCTTTATTGTTCAAGGATATTACATCAACATAATCCGAGCTTGTGAGTTTCTATCAATTTAGGATAAAATTCTCTCCCACTGAAATATCTTCCAGTACGTCCGCCATTGATCATTCCTATTTTTCTCTTCCTCATTTCACTCCTCGCACTCGGTTCTGGCTTCATTTTACCGATAATCCAGCTGCGCCTCAAGTACATGCAAGTGATCGTCGACAACTGGCTGAATCATACTGCGTTCAATGTCGCGCGAGGGTCGGCACTTGGTTGCGATTTAGGCATCGCCACCACACTGTGTTGGTTATTCTGGCGGCGCAAAACGGATGTGCGACGTACGGACAATATGCTCAACACGCTCATCATCTTCTCCGTGCAGCGCGGTGTGCTGCAAGCGGTTGTGCAAGCGGGCGAGGTGATCTCCGTGAGTAACTAGATTTTATTTCGGCCTCTGCTACTCATTGTTTTCTTACAGTACGCAGTCGACCCCACTGGCATTTATTTCCTTCCGTTCCATGTCATCGTTTCACGAAGTATGGCTCTTTGTTTCTCGGTATTTCATTCCTTAATTGATTGAACCTTCAGTCTACTGCACCTCCCTACTTGCTACACTGAACTCGCGGGACTACGTTGCGTCAAAGGCGATGCAAACACACGAGCGGGAGCACAGGAGGAGGCTCGATGACGTGGAAAAGGACGACGAGCCCGACCTGTCCACCCCGCCAGGCCTGGGCGCCTTCGAGGCGCGGCGCCGCTCGGCCGGGGGAAGGTTAGCAAGTGTGATGAGCGCGACACGCCCCGTGTTTACGAGCTTCCTTGAGCCGCCCTTCCTCGAATCGAGCTCAGGACCAGACGGTGCGGGCTCGCGCTCGCAGTCGCGGTTGGAATCTTCTGGTCTTGGCGGAAACAGGCCGACGCGTTCCGGAGCGGGCGCAGGCCTGCCTCCGGGGATATTGCAAAGGGAGCGAGAAAAGTCGCAGCACGAAAATGAAGATGGGCTGGATGCGTTGCCTGAGCTGCAAGCAAGCACAGGGTCGACGGGCTCAATCAATTCTGCGCGAAAAGGAAGCCAGGCGAATTCGAGTTCGGAGAATGTGAGGCTGAAGGGAGAGCTTGAGTGATACCGCTATGAGGCCTAGTTTGGGTAATTTTTTGGGTTTCTTGGGATCTTATCTTCTGATCTTCTTTGGTCCCCACCTTATGTAAGCTAGTAGCTCCAAAGATCATTTAGTTTCCAAAACTGGTAACCAGGTTGATAGTCCTCAGTGGGATTCGACGTCATATCCACTCCTCAACGCGTCAGTGCACGGGACCGTGCCACCGACGCGCATATAAGATGCTCAGTATTTCTCCTACTCCCTCATCATTCCTTACATCGTGAACAGCCGCATAAATCACTTTTCACAAATCTCGAACCTTAACATGTCACAAGTCATTAACAACGCCGCGACTCAGGCCATCGAGTCAGGCATCTACACCTCGGAGTACGTCGCGTGCATGATTCGTTTCAGCTATTGCTGGAAGGTTCTAACATTTGTCTGTAGACGCGCTAAGCAGGGGGCTGCTGGTCTAACCAACGACGGCCGGGCTAGTAGCGGCGCTGTCAAGCGCGAGGCACAGGTCAAGGCGTCAGACGTACAGACCGCTGCCAGCGATGCAGCTGAGACTGCTCAGGTGTGTTCTAGAGCAACAACTTGAGTTTCGAGCTTGGTCTTCTGACCTTGGGATGCCTTCCACAGGAAAAGTTCCCGGAGGCTAAGAAGCAAACCGCGTCGACTGCCGACGTCCTGCAGCACGATTTGTCGCAGAAGACCGACGTGGCGGCTGCGGAGGGCCAGAAGGACGTCGAGGCTGCCAAAACAACCAGCGCAAGTTATGTAGACCAGGCAAAGTTGTACGCCGGGAGCGTGCTGGCGACAGCCCAGGTTTGCCGTTTCTACTTTATCCCGGTGGTTGCTTGGTACTGATGGCCTGAGAACAGAGTTACGTCGAGGCTGGTCAGAACAAGCTCGGGCCTTCGACATCGCCGAACGCCACGACCGAGAACGGGGGCATCGGCTCCACACTCCAGTCCGCCGCCGGAACCGCGCTTGGGACGACGAAGAACCTGATCTCGACCGCCCAGCAGACCCTGCAGCCGCACGTCGACAACGCGCGCGAGACCGCGCAGCCGTACGCTGAAAGCGCGCGGGAGACGGTACAGCCACACGTCGATAACGCACGCCAAGCTGCGCAGCCGTACGTGGACAGTGCCCGGGAGACAGTGCAACCGCATGTCGAGGCGGCGACGAATGCAGCGAAGCCGTATATCCAAAGTGCAAGAAACGCGGTCGATCCGAGCACGGAGGCGAAGGGGAAAATAGATCCTGCTTGTGAGGGGTGAAGTGCTTTCGTGACTTACACTCTACTCCTATTTCTCGCGGACTGAACAGCAGTCCCGGATTTCCTGATTTTATGTTGTAACATATATCGTGTAACCAATACCCCACGAAGTAATGCACCGCCATGTCGATAAATGTGAAAGAAAGAAAAAAAGGAACTGTAGAAGGACAACTCGAAAGCAAAATTGTAATGATGGTCAAGAGCAAGACGAACGCACGGACGATCGTCGGCAAATGAATCATGATGACGTATACACACCACCTTTTCAAAGCAGCAGTGCTTTTGCTCGAGCCGCTCGTCGACGCCGCACTCGATATCCCATCCTTCGAGCTCACTGCTTCCAACGTCCAGCGGCCACTTTCATCTGCGGCCGATGCACGTTGTCTATGTATCCCGATAGTCTTCGCTTAATCTCTCGTCAATGTTGGCGGCGTCCCGGTCAAGTGCGTCGGCGTCGCGACTAGGGTCCAAGCTTACCTCCACCTGCCGTGCTAGCGGCTCCCGCTTCTCGTCCAGCTTTCCGCGCCAGCAGTCTTTCGTGCCCTTCTTCACGCGCACGCAGGTGCCGTACCGTAGCTTTGGCCGGAAACTCCTCTGGGCGCTGCCCGTCGCGGGTGGCGTCGCTTTCTACCTCTCCCCCAGGACGACTTCTTCACTCCCAAGCGCGGTATTTGCCTCGCCGAACCTCATACCTTGTCCGCCGCCCAAGTCCGACCCGCTAGAGACACAGCTGGTGATAAATTCTCCGAACGAGGACGATGAGAACAGGTCCATCCTATCGCGCATCTTATCTTTTCTCTGTGAGCGGATATGGGAGCCCATCCTCACTGCGCGCCGCTTCGTCCATCTATTCTACATTTTTGTTCCGGTCATTCTTTCTTCCCCGATAGTTCTTATTGGTGACTCTAGACATGGGCGCGTAAGCGAACGCTGGGGTGCAATTTGGTGGTACGAAGTTTTAGTGTCTGCTCTGCAGAAAGCTGGACCGACTTTTATCAAGGTACAACCATAATGAAAATCGTTCGTTGAGTGTATGCTAAATCTTAGGCAGTTGGCGCAATGGGCGGCATCGCGTGCGGACCTTTTCCAGCAGAACTTTGTGCAAGGATGGGCGCATTACACTCGGGTGGGAAGCCACACTCGATAAGACATACACGTCGAGTCATCGAGCGCGTCTTCCAACAGCCGTTTGAAGACGTCTTCGAGGAATTTGACGTGGAGCCGATAGGCGTCGGTGCCATTGCTCAAGTCTACCGCGCGGTGTTAAGGAAAGACCTCATCCCTCCTTCGTACCTGAATCCAAAACGCCCGCGGCGGATTGGCACTGCAGTGCTCAACCCCTCGGTTCCTTACGACCCACCCCATCTGTCCCAACCGTTCCGTTGGATCAAAATCCTCCACCCACGCGTTGCGAAAAACATCTCGCGTGACCTCT